>PVKP010016648.1:0-47692 GCA_004027715.1 Plecturocebus donacophilus
AGGGGAGGGGAGGAGAGGAGAGGGGAGGGGAGGGGAGGGGAAGGGAGAGGAGGGGAGGAGAGAGGAGGAAGGGAGGGGAGGAGAGGGAAGAAATTTGAGACTAGCCTGGCCAACACTGCGAAACCTTGTCTCCACTAAAAATAGAAAAAAATTAGCTGAGCATGGTGGCAGGTGCCTGTAATCCCAGCTACTTTAGAGGCTGAGGCAGGAGAATTATTTGAACCTGAAGAAAGGCAGAGGTTGCAATGAGCTGAGATCACACCACTGCACTCCAGCTTGGGCAACAGAGTGAGACTCTGTCTCAAAAGGGAAAAAAAAATCACCACTAAAGAACTTATCCATGTAACTAAATACCACCTGCCCCCCAAAAACCTATTTTAAAAAATAAATAAAATATGGCTGGCCATGATGGCTCACACCTGTAATCCCAGCACTTTGGGAGGCTGAGGAGGGCTCATCACTTGAGGTCAGGCATTGGAGACCAGCCTGGCCAACACAGTGAAACCCCTCCTCAACTAAAACTACAGAAATTAGCTGCATGTGGTGGCAGGCACCTGTAGTCCCAGCTACTTGGGAGGCAGAGGCAGGAGAATCCCTTGAACATGGGAAGTGGAGGTTGCAGTGAGCCGAGATCATGCCACTGTACTCCAGCCTGGGCGACAGAGTAAGACTCTGTCTCAAAAAATAAATAAAAAAAAAAAAAATAAAATATAGTCAAGATGTAGTTGGTGTTTTCAATGGTTTATAATCCCTTTGGGAAGTGGACACAATCAGATTCCCAACAGATGCAGCTTAGAGAAGAAAAGGTAGCCAGTGTTTGTCAGTGTCACTGTGATCGTTGTTAGTATTTACCAAATGCAGCTACAGGCTGGGACTGACTTAATTGATTCTATGAACATTGACTGAGTGCCTACTATGAGCCAGATTCATTGTTCAGGATATAAAAATAACCAAACACCATCTCTGCCTTCATAATTTCACTATCCAGAAGAGTAGACAGAAGTGTGAGAAAGGAAGGCAATATTGAGTGAAATAAGAAATTTCTGGACCAGGCATGGTGGCTCATGCCTGTAATGCCAACACTCTGAGAGGCCAAGGCAGGTGGATCATTTGAGGCCAGGAGTTTGAGACCAGCCTGGCCAACATGGTAAAACCCCGTCTTTACTAAAAATACAAAACATTAGCTAGGCATAGTGGCATGGGCTTGAAATCATGGTTACTGGAGAGACTGAGACAGGAGAATCGCTTGAACCTGGGAGGCGGAAGTTGCAGTGAGCCAAGATTGCGCCACTGCACTTTAGCCTGGGCGACAGAGTAAGACTGTCTCTAAATAAATAAATAAATAAATAATTTCCATGTATTAGGAACTCACTAGGTCCTGGAAATTTTGCTAAGCGCTCTACCGACATGACACCTTTTAACCCTCTCAATAATTGTCTGAGGTGGGTATTATTATCTTCCTTTTACTAATGAGGATTTTGAAGTTTAGAGCTGTTAAGGGACTTGCCCAGAATGTAACTCAGGCAGAGTGATTGAAGAACCCAGTGTCTTAACACAGCTCTGCGGCCTTTATACACACAACTACCATTGAATGTAGAGGGAGCATCAGAGCGGCGCCCTGGGAGAGATCAATTTTGATTTGGAAAGAGAAGACATCATTGAGTTCAGTCTTGAAGAAGAAATTGAAGTTCACGAGATGAGATGATGAAGCATTTGGGAAGGCCGAGGCGGGTGGATCATTGAGGTCAGGAGTTTGAGACCAGCCTGACCAACATGGTGAAACCGTGTCTCTATTAAAAATACAAAATTAGCCAGGCATGGTGGTGCACGCCTGTAATCCAAGCTACTTGGGAGGCTGAGGCAGGAGAATCGCTTGAACCCAGGAGGTGGAGGTTGCAGTAATCTAAGATTATGCCACTGCACTTCAGCCTGGGTGACAGAGTGAGACTCTGCCTCAAACAAAAGAAAGAAAGAAGGAAAGAAAGAAAGAAAGAAAGAAAGAAAGAAAGAAAGAAAGAAAGAAAGAAAGAAAGAAAGAAAGAAAGAAAGAAAGAAAGAAAGAAAGAAAAGAATCTGGCCTATTGGGCATATATCTAGTGCCTATGTTTTCAGGTAAGGAAAATGCCAGGCAGATGAATGAGAGGGTGATGGGTGGAGAGTTAAGTCCAGTGTCACCATTCATTCACAGCTGTTATTCATGCCACTGTGTGTTCCACTCCATCTGCTTGCCTGTGTTCCAAGAACTCACCTGTCACCAACACCTGGTACTCTTGTGTGGTTTTCTCTTTGTTGTTCACAATCACAGTACATTTGTACGTCCCTGAGTCATAGACCCGGGCTTTGGGAATAAAATAACTCTCTGTGCTCTCCATGGAGGAGACGTTGTAAAACAGCACATCATCCTTATAGAACAGCATCCTGTGCTGAGGCTTGATATAAGAGGTGGTACTGACATCCGCCATGCACTGCAGGGTTAGGTTCTTCCCATTTTGCACCATCCAGTCCGGCAGGCTCTTCATGTCGACAGTGTTGATGGTGAAAGCTAAATGCAAAGGGAAGGAGGGCAGACATTCCTGTTATCTCAGAAACAATATCATCCTGGTGGCCTTTACCACATCAGATGTAGTCTTACCACATCCTATGCAGTATCGAGTCCGGGGTCCTACAGGGCCAGGCTGATAGCAACTGTGCATAGTGGCTCAAGCAGGAGCAGTTGGTACTAAGCTGCAACTTTTCCCACCAAGGCAAGGGAACAGAGTATGATTAATATAAGATGTAGAGCAGGGCGCCGTGGCTCACGCCTATAATCCCAGCACTTTGGAAGGCCAAAGTGGGAGGATCACTTGAGGTCAGGAGTTTGAGACCAGCCTGATCAACATGGTGAAACCCCATCTCTACTAAAAATATAAAAATTAGCTGGGTGTGTAGTCCATGCCTGTAATCCCAGCTACCTGGGAGGCTGAGGAACGAGAATCACTTGAACCCAGGAGGCGGGAGTTGCAGTGAGCCGAGACTGCACCACTGCACTCCAGCCTGGGTGACACAGTGAGATTCAGTCTCAAAAAAATAAAATAAAATAAAATAAAATAAAAGAGAGACGGAGGCATTCTGTGAGCTGCCACATCTTGACCCCTAGAGGAAGCATAGGATTCAAGCAGTCAAGCGTTCAAGTCCTGGCTCATTATTTACTGTGTGACCCTGGGCAGCTAACCTCTCTGGGCTCAGTTTCCTTACTTGTAGGATGGGGTAATCATATCTCATTAAGTCTTTGCAGGAAACATACAGGAGAGCAGCCAGAACATCTCCCGTACAGTGCCTGATACACACGAAGTGCTTAATAAATGACCACTACCTCCATTCCGAAACCAGATGGTCATGCCCAGGAACCCTCCTTCTCCACCCAGGCCTCACTGAATTAGCACAGTCCCAGCTGGCATTTTCTATCTGATGGGCTCTGAGGTTTCACCAGACGGTGAGGACTTGAAACCACTTTTTAGGCAGCTACTTGCATTTCCAGCCTCACCTGCTACTACCAAGAAGCAAAGAGTATAAATTCCCCTCTACCAACGACGAGAATCTCTGATCAAGACCCAAAGCAGCCACAATGCTCAACCAGCTATCCAGTCTCTGCCAGGAACTAGGCCAAACATGTCATTTCTGGCTGATGTCCCCAGAATAGAATTGGCTTATATCCAGTAACCATAGGCTGTCAATGGAATTCAGCTAACTACAGATCACATGTTAAGGCTCATTTATAGTAGCAGTCTGACAGAAGGGTGGATGGCTTAAAACTGGGTGCTCTCGGCTGGGCGCGGTGGCTCACGCCTGTAATCCCAGCACTTTGAGAGGCCAAGGCGGGTGGATCATGAGGTCAGGAGATCGAGACAATCCTAGTCAACATGGTGAAACCCCGTCTCTACTAAAAATACAAAAAATAGTCGGGCATGGTGGCACGTGCTTGTGGTCCCAGCTACTCGGGACGCTGAGGCGGAAGAATCACTTGAACCCAGGAGGCAGAGGTTGCAGTGAGCCGAGATTGGGCCACTGCACTTCAGCCTGGCAACAGAGCAAGGCTCCGTCTCAAAAAACAAACAAACAAACAACAAAAAACTGGGTGCTCTCTAGCTATTGCCATAAGCATTTTTGTCAGTTGGTTGGTTGTGGGCCACTGCCCTGAAAATGTTCCAGGCTAGCAGATCCTCAACCATGACCATGGGTCAGGACTTGTGCCCAAGCTTCAGAGCAGAACAGGGTGGCCTGCTTTTGAAGATCCTCTTGGCAAGGCCTGTAGGTGCTTCTGAAGTGTACCTGTAGTCCCAGTTACACCCCTTGATGCATCTCACAGCACTCACTACCTTCCATGGGGTTCTCTTTTCCAAGTACCTGAATCCAGGTTTAATCAGAACCATAAAATTTTCACTCTCCAAATTCCTGTCAGTAAGACAACTTCAAACATCTCATTGTTTATACATGGCTAAAAAAATATGGATGAAGCCAGGTGCGGTGGCTCATGCCTATAATCCTAATCCCAGCATTTTGGGAGGCTGAGGCAAGAGGATCACTTGAACCCAGGAGTTCGAGACCGGCCTGGGCAGTATGGCAAAACCCTGATTCTACAAAAAATACAAAAAAATGCCAGATGTGGTGGCTCACATCTGTAATCCCAGCACTTTGGGGGGCCGAGGTGGGTGGATCATGAGGTCAGGTGTTCAAGACCAGTCTGGCCAACATAGTGAAACCTGTCTCTATCAAAAATGCAAAAAATTAGCCAGGCATGGTGGCGGGCACCTGTAATCCTGGCTACTCCAGAGGCTTAGGCAGGAGAATCACATGAACCTGGGAGGCAGAGGTTGCAGTGAGCTGAGATCACACCACTGCACTCCAGCCCCGGCAACAGTGCGAAACTCTGTCTCAAAAAAAAAAAAAAAAAATTAGCTAGGCATGGTGGCTTGTGTCTGTAGTCCCAGCTACTCAGGAAGCTAAGGTGGGAGAATCACCTGAGCCTGGGAGGTTGAGGCTGCAGTGAGCCATGATTGTGCCACTGCACTCCAGCCTGAGTGACAGAGTGAGATCCTGTCTTAAAAAAAAAAAAAAAAAAAGAAGAAGAAGAAGAGGTCCAGCACGGTGGCTAACAGCTGTAATCGCAGCACTTTGAGAGGTTGAGGTAGGTGGATCACCTGAGGTCAGGAGTTCGAGACCAACCTGACCAACATGGTGATACCCTGTCTCTACCAAAAATACAAAATTAGCCGGGTGTGGTGGCCCATGCCTGTAATCCCAGCTACTTGGTAGACTGAGGCAGGAGAATCGCTTGAACCCAGGAACCAGAGGTTACAGTGAGCTGAGATCGTGCCATTGCACTCCAGCCTGGGCAACAAGAGCAAAACTCCATCTCAAAAAAAAAAAAGAAAAAAGAAAAGGACAGAAAAGGTAGTTGATCTGTAAGGGGTTTGGAAAAAAATGTATTGAAAGCCCATGACCATAAAATCAGGTGTTTTTCCCAAATCCATACATTTCCCCCCAAGAAATTTCTACCATACACATTCTCAAAGAAGCTATCTATCCAGCATCTGGACCTGAGATTGAAAGCAACTATGTTTGGTAGGTTTTGTTAGCCCCTCATCTATCTCCATGAAGTGTGAATAATTCAATCATGGAATCTAAAATTTTGTATTTAAATTTTTGAGTGAATAGAGCAGTCAAATGTTTAAAACTCTCAAAGACAGATGATATGATGTCTATGTAAAAACCTCAAATAGTCTACAGACAAATTATTTGGAATAAATGTGAGTTTAGAAAGGTGGCTGAATAAGGCTGGGCACAGTGGCTCACAGCTGTAATCCCAGCAGTTTGGGAGGCCAAGACAGGTGGTTCACTTGAGGCCAGGAGTTCGAGACCAGCCTGGCTAACATGATGAAACCCCATCGCTATCAAAAATACAAAAATTAGCCAGCTATGGTGGTATGGACTTGTAATCCCAGCTACTCAGGAGGCTGAGGCAGGAGAATCTGAACCTGGGAGGGAGAGGTTGCAGTGAGCTGAGATCGTGCCACTGCACTGGGCGACAAAACAAGACTCTGTCTCCAAAAACAAAAACAAAACAAAACAAAAAGGTGACTGGATATAAGATTAATATTTTACATGTCAGCATAGTGGTCATCTCTGGAGGGGGGTGGGTATGGGGTAAGGAGGAGCACAGATGCCAGCTATTAAGAAATGGTCTTCTGGGATGTTGGTCTGGGATGTTAATGAGGTATTGTCCCTAATTTCACAAAGTGTTCCAATAGCACCAGGAAACACTGTGTTTATGCTGAATAACTGATTCATTTCTTTCTTGTGGATTCTGAGAATGTTCTAATGGACCTTGTTTCCCTTTTTGCTTTGATTGCTAATACACAGCCAAAATTTCACCTCTGCTTCTAGCAATCTTTGGGATGTGTTTTGTGCTAAAAGGGCCATGGCTTTATTTGCCTGCCTTTATTTTTCTCTCATCCTGATTTCCTCATTAATGTATCTTGTTGAACAACAATACATAATTTTTATAAGTGGTCCCAAGCTGTTTTTTTGGAATAAGAAAAAGGTTAGTTAGCTAGCTGGCCGGAGATACTAGCAAAACCTGTCCTTTCCCTCTCTTTTAACAAAGTTTGGCCTTTTTTGAGTAATTTAAAATTTAACCTTCAGTTTTAAAATGAGTACCACAGTTTTTGTCTGCTGCTATATACTGAGAAATTAATTTAACAACAACAAAATGGCATCTGGCCAGTTCATGAGATGAAACAAGGTGATGGTTTAAATTCAAGTCATTTCCCATAGCGTTACTCTTTGGAACTCCCTTTTTTTGTCTTCATGTGCAACTTACAAGCTCCTGATCTAAGGAGCTCATCCATCAGCCTGTTGGATGAGCTCTCAACACAAAATGTTCTTTGGACTGGCCAGGCACAGTGGCTCACGCCTATAATCCCAGCACTTTGGGAGGCCAAAGCGGGTGGATCACTTGAGGCCAGGAGTTTGAGACCATCCTGGCCAACATGGTAAAACCCATCGATACTAAAAATACAAAATTAGCTGAGTGTGATGGCAGGTGCCTGTAATCCCAGCTACTTGGGGGGCTGAGGCAGGAGAATCGCTTGAACCTGGAAGGCAGAGGTTGCAGTGAGCCAAGGTCATACACCAGTGCACCAGCTTAGAAAACAAGAACAAAATTCCATCTCAAAAAAAAAAAAAAAGTTTCTTTGGACCATATTAATTTTTCTGCACCCCTCAATTAATATAGTTCCCTCCCCAGCACTCTCTTCCTTCTCAGAGACAGGTAGATCTCCTTCCATTACCTCTT
Source organism: Plecturocebus donacophilus (assembly GCA_004027715.1). NCBI lineage: Eukaryota > Metazoa > Chordata > Mammalia > Primates > Pitheciidae > Plecturocebus > Plecturocebus donacophilus. The sequence goes on from PVKP010016648.1 coordinate 7,334, forward strand.
CAGTACTTCCTCCTTCGTTTTAAGCTATGCTGTGTATTCCAGTGACTCAACCAGGAGATACTAAAGGGCAGAAATCAAGTGCATGGAGCCAGATCTGGGCCAAATCTCATCTCTGCTACTAACAAAGCTGTATGACCTTTGGCAAATCCCTAAACTTCTCTGAGCCTCAGTTTGTTTACCCATACAGTGAGCACAAGGATCGTAAGTATAAATGAGAACCTGAGTTTAAGTACTTAAAGTAGAGTTCCTGGCACTTAAAAAGTGCTTGAGAAATGTTAGCTAGATTCTTCCAGTTACAGAAATAAAGTCAACTCTTTTTTTATTTTTTAATTGTAATTTTTTAGAGATGGGGTCTTACTATGTTGCCCAGGCTATTCTTAAACTCCTGGTGTCAAGCAGTTGGCCCGCCTCAGCCTCCCCAAGTGCTGGGATTACAGGCATGAGCCGAAATCAACTATTCAGAGCTTTACAGCTGTGTCTCCACTCCATGTTTCTAAAGAATTTTTTCAAATAAAAACCATATTTAAGGCTGGGCATGGTGACTCATGCCTGTAATCCCAGAACTTTGGGAGGCTGAGGCAGGCAGATCACTTGAGGTCAGGAGTTCGAGACCATCCTGGCTAACATGGTCAAACCCCATCTCTACTAAAAATACAAAAATGAGCCAGGCGTGGTGGCAGGTGCCGGTAATCCCAACTACTCGGGAGACTGAGGCAGGAGAATCGCTTAAACCTAGGAGGTGGAGGTTGCAGTGAGCCGAGATAGTACCACTGCATTCCAGCATGGGCAACAAAGCTAGACTCCATCTCAAAACAAAACAAAACAAAAACAAAAATTTCACGTTAATTTATCGTGACTTCTCCAGCCTCCCAGTTCATTCATTCCACTGCGTGCTCTCCACAGGAGTCGTGAATCGGCTTTCCTGTTTACCGAATGAGCTGCCCCTCCCTGTCTGGGTACAGAAGGGAGTCAGACACACCAGGTTCAAACCCCTGATCCCACGGCCCTTAGCTGGGTACAGAAGGGAGTCAGACACACCAGGTTCAAACCCCTGATCCCACGGCCCTTAGCTGGGTACAGAAGGGAGTCAGACACACCGGGTTCAAACCCCTGATCCCACGGCCCTTAGCTGGGTACAGAGAGTCAGACACACTAGGTTCAAACCCCTGATCCCACGGCCCTTAGCTGGGTGATCTCGGGAGTTATTTAACCTCTCTGGGCTGCCACATCTCCGCCTACAAAATAGGAACACGAATACCTGCCTTCTCTGGTATATTTAACCTGAGCAGTGATGAGACAAAGTGGCTGAGGGCACCGCGGGGGCTGTGTATAACTGCCCAGTGCCTGGCCCCTGGTTGACATTCTCAGCCTTCTTCTTTAGCACCATTCATAGCAAACACTTAAAGGGGCTTTTCTGTGCCAAGCACTGTCCCGCATACTGGGGTTCGGAGAACAGTGAGGCTGGCAGTGTCTGCCTCGGGGAGCTCAGTCTGCACTCCACAGCGCTTCCCACTCTGGGTCTTCCAGCCTCAGCACAACTCCTGCCTGAGCCTCCTACTGACCAGTCCTAGTTCATTTGGTTTTTTTTTATAAAAGCCCTCCCTTTTTTAAAAACAATTTTAAAGCAAATGTGGCTAAAGCACCAAGCAGTGTTTTTTAGGGGGGTTGGTATCCACTAGCACGCAGCACTTCTACCATCTTGTTTTTCTGAGCAACTCTAACACATGTCATCTGCTCAAATAACGAACTTGGCCGGGAGCAGTGGCTCAGGCCTGTAACCCCAGCAATTTGGGAGGCTGAGGCGGGCAGATCACCAGGTCAAAAGTTCAAGACCAGCCTGGCCAACATGGCGAAACCCTGTCTCTCCTAAAAGTACAAAAATTAGCCAGGTGTGGTGGCTTGTGCCTGTAGTCCCAGCTACTCAGGAGGCCGAGGCAGGAGAATTACTTGAACACAGGAGGCAGAGGGTGTAGTGCGCTGAGATCACGCCATAGCACTCCAGCCTGGGCAACAGAGCACAAACTCCATCTCAAAAAATAAATAAATAAATAAAAATAAACGAACTCAACAGATGTACTGGCAGGAACACCACATTCCCATGGCTAGCTTGAACAGACAAGGAAGAAGAAAGGGCAGGATGGAAAAGGAAAAGCGTTTTATAAAATCTGTCGAGACATGAATCCCAGCTCTGCACCTTAACACAAATATCACTGAGAAAACAACAAAAACCGTAGCTTGGTTTTCACTGGCACAATGACCACCCCCTCCCTTGCTATAGCCGCCATTCAAGAGGCCTCCACAAGGATCCTTGCCCTCTGCTCATCACACTTTCACGTGGTCGCCTCCCACGTGACATCAACCAACAAAATACTCCAACAGGTAACAAAAGACAAGGCAGCTTTTATCTTGGTCACTCTCTCTCCTGTCTGGGGATCCCTCGTTCTGCGCAAAGCCAGCTGTCCTGTCATGAGGAGCCCTGTGGAAGGCCCCCAGAATGAGGAACTAAGGCCTCCAGCCCACAGCCATGGGAATGAGCTTGGAAGCAGATTCCCCAGACTCAGTCAAGCCTTCAGATAACCACAACCCAGACCAACAATTTATCTGCAATTTCAGGAGATAACACAGACACTCTTGCATTCCTGACCCTCAGGAACTGTGGGATAATAAATCTGTGTTACCTCAATCCAGTAAGTTTTAGGGTAAGCTGTTAAGCATAATAGATAACAAATATACCAAAAACCAAACTTCCAAAGTCTACCTGATTCTTGTTTTGATAATATGGAAAACATTCTCTTATTTCTAAATACACCCTCCAAGTACAGCCAAACTGATTTACTGACTGTAGGTCTCACTATTTACAGTGACTGTTCACAGTCAGGGACACAGGCCCCTGGGAGGTGCACCAGTGGGCATTAGGAGGCTCATGAACTACCTCCAACTGTGTGCAAATGTGTGCTTTTTCTGGAGAGAGGGCTCACGGATTTCCTTACTGAACCCAAAAAGGTTCAGAACTGCTGTGATAAAAGGTGGCGTTGTGGGACAGCCTAAAGAGATCTGATCGGCTGGGCATGGTGGCTCACGCTTATAATCTCAGCACTTTGGGAGGCCGAGTCAGGTGGATGATGAAAAGGTCAGGAGATCGAGACCATCCTGGCTAACATGGTGAAACCCCCTTCTCTACTAAAATACAAAAAATTAGCTCACGCCTGTAGTCCCAGCTACTCAGGAGGCTGAGGCAGGCGAATCGCTTGAACCCAGGAGGGAGAGGTTGTAGTGAGCCAAGATTGCACCATTGCACTCCAGCCTAGGCAGCAAGAGCGAAACTCCGTCTCTGGGAGATGGGGAAGGTAGAAAGAGGTCAGATCTTTTCAACCTGGGAAGATGAAGGTTGATGGAGAATGATCCAAAGTAGCAAAGTCACCACAGCACAGCCAGAGACCACAGTGCCAAACACCAAAATACTAAAACGGTGGGACACTGACCTCAAGACCACTTATCAGTGGATGGTGATGCTCCCTGGAAAGATACGGCAGCGTGACTCAGCCAGCCACCTGGCCCTCAACCTGGAAATGACTCAGAGAGAAAGTGGAGGGTACAGAGGAGGGGCTGCCCACCCTCGTCAGGAAAATTACAGGGAGCCGCAAGGCATAGAGTCCCTGATAAACTTCTGTGCCTATCAGAGAGCACTCTGAGCCATCTTCCTACCCGAATCTCAAGCATCTCCAAGTTCAGCTCAAGTTCCCATCAAGGAGACATTTATCGAGCACCTGTGCCAGGTGCTGGGCTGACAGAGTAAATGAGAAGTCACCCTTGCTGTCCAAAACAGCAAAGGTTGGTGGGACCCATGTAGCTGGAGTCCAGTGATACCAAGAGGAAGGGCTGCCCAGGAGAGGTCAAGGAGTCTGGAAGAAAGTGCCCGCTGCACTGAGCCTGCCAGGCCAAGGACAGGCCGTGGGGTGCCCTGGGCAGGAGAACAGCATGTACCAGGGCACAGGGGCATGAGAATCAGTGCATTCGGGCATGGCCCATTACAGAAAACACAGTGTGGGGCTCAAGAGGCCAGGTGGCTGGGTCTGTGGTGCCAGAATGGAGGGCCGGCTTGGCTCGCTGTGCTGACAAGCTAGGCCCTGTCCTGAGGGTGTCAGGAGCGTGTGACAGCACCCATGACAGCAAACAGCCTGGAAGTGGTTTCGGTGAAAGCCGCTGAAGCCTCACCTAGGCGGGTGCCGTGGGAATGAAGGAAGGATAGGCTGCGGAACTATTGAGTGGACGCAACAGGACTTGCTTTTGGGGTGTTGAAAATGTTCTAGAACTAATCACAGCACTTTGGGAGGCCAAGGCGGGTGGATCACCTGAGGTCAGGAGTTGGCTACAAAAATTAGCCAGGTATGATGGTGGGTGCCTGTAATTCCAGTTACTCAGGAGGCTGAGGCAGGAGTATTGCTTAAACCTGGGAGACGAAGGTTGCAGTGAGCTGAGATCGAACCATTGAACTCCAGCCTGGGTGACAGAGTGAGACTCTGTTGAAAGAAAGGAAAGAAAGAAAAGAAAGAAAGAAAGAAAGAAAGAAGGAAAGAAGGTAATTAGGAAGGAAAGAAGAAAGAAAGAAAGAAAGAAAAAGAAAGAAAGAAAGGGAGAAAGAGAGAAGGAGAGAAAAGGAAGAGAGAGAAAGAGAGAGAGACTGTTCTAGAACTAGACAACAGTGAAGGTTGCACAACACTGGGACTGTGCTAAATGTCATTAATAATAAATGTTATATTATTTGTATTTTACCACAATTTTTTAAAAGATTTTGTTTGATTGGATATGGGGTTGAAAGAATTGACGATAAGCTTCCTGGATTATGTTCCCAGGAGGATGTGTGTGCCACTAAACCAAATGGAAAATGCCACGCACAGCTGGGTGTGGCGGCTCATGTCTGTAACCCTAGCGCTTTGGGAGGCCGAGGCAGGAAGATGGCTTAAGCCCAGGAGTTCGAGACAACAAAATGGGCAACAAAATGGGACTCCCGTCTCTACCGAAAAAAAAAAAAAAGCCAGAAAAAGATAAGGAAGGAAGACAAAGTCATGGTGGCGCAGCTGGGTGCGAGGGGCCAGTAGGAGGACTGAGGGAAGACACCAAAGGTCAGCCTGTGTTAACTGGAGGCTCAGGGCAGAGGCCAGCGCTGGACTGTGAAGGAGGGAGGAGTGTGGATTCAGGGGAGGGGGAATGTGGAGGTGTCGAGAGGGGAGCTGGTCTCCAGGGAGGATAAGGCCAGGAGCCTGCAGAGACCAGGATGGGGTTCAGACGCTGGGAAAAGACAAAGTCAGTTCAAAGTCAGCCCTGAGGGAAAAGGAGGAGGGTTTGTCAGACAGGGAGGAGATAAACCAGGGAAGAGGATGGAGAAGGTCAAGGCGGGAGGCTTAGGGGCACGATCAACAGTCAAAGGCAGGAAAGGGGTACAGGAAGCCGAGGGCTGGAAGTGTCCGTTGCATTTGGCATCAGGTGGTCCTTGGTGACCCCTTAGCAAGAGGAGACCCAACAGTGGGGCCTGAGGCCAGGCTGCTGGGACCGAGGCGTGTCTGAGAGGTGAGGGGTGTAGGGACAGATTATAAAGTAACCTTTAGGGAGGTTGGACCGAGAAAGGTAACTAGAAAGGCCGGATGTGGGGGACACAAGATAAATGGCAGAGGTGGGTGTCTGTGTGTGATATTTTTTTTTCCTAAATAAAGAGTTCCCATTCATGTTTGTACGGTGAGAGAACAGAGCCAGAAGCAGGAATAGAGATTCTAGAAGGGGCGGTAGGGGAGAGAGACCTGAATGAACGTAGGAGTGGGGTCCTGGGGGTGAGGGAGGGGCTCGGAGCCCAGATGCCTGGCTGGCCTTAATCAGCTGAGGAGCGGGGTGCCCAAGTCCCCTGAGGCCCAGAGGGAATCGAAGCCCAGAGGATGGGTGGGGAGGCAGATAAGCCCTTAGCCAGGCCCAGGCGGGAAGTTGGGGGAGTTTTCTCCAGATGACTTTTCTTTTTTTTCTTTCTTTTTTTTTTTTAAAGACAAGGTTTCACCATGTTAGCCAGGCTGGTCTTGAACTCCTGACCTTAGGTGATCCGCCCGCCTTTGCCTCCCAAAGTGCTGAGATTACAGGCGTGAGCTTCTTATTTTTATTTTATTTTATTTTATTTTATTTTTTTGAGACGGAGTCTTGCTCTGTCACCCAGGCTGCAGTGCAGTGGCATAATCTCGGCTCACTGCAACCTCTGCCTCCCAGGTTCAAGCAATTCTCCTGCCCCAGCCTCCCAAGCAGCTCAGACTATAGATGCCCGCCATGATGCCGAGCTAATCTTTGTATTTTTAGTAGAGACGGGGTTTCACCTTGTTGGTCAGGCTGGTCTCGAACTCCTGCCTCAGGTGATCCACCTGCCTCGGCCTCATAAAGTGCTGGGATTACAGGCATGAGCCGTCCGCCTGGCCCAGATACCTGTTTTCTATGTGAAGATACAGCAGCAGCCACCTCCTGAGTCGAGACAGTGTGATGAGGTTCGGGCCGGAGGGGAACGAAGCGGCCTAAGGTGGAAGGAGGGGACAGGGCCAAGGCTGTCCCAGGAGACCAGCCGGAGAGTGGAGCAAGCGTGCAGGCCACGCACTGCAAATGCTGGCTTGCGGGGCGCCTAAGGAATGGAGGTCTGGTTCCGGCCCCCAGTGTTGACCCTGCTCGTGCCTTGTGGCCTCCGGGTCTGTTTCCTTGAGCCTTAAAACAAGGCAGAAGCCTGAGGAGGCAGTGGGAACCAAGTCTTGCAGTTCCAACGTCTTCCCTGAAGGTACAAAGAACATTCTCTAGGAACCCAAAGGAGGGAGCGACTGATTTCCCTGCGGGGTGTCAGGGCACCGCGAGAGCGAGAGCACCGCGGCTGTGGGAAACAGGATGCATGGAGTGAGAAAGAGAGGTCTGCCCGAAGGCTGTGGTCTGGGAGGGGAGGGAGGCTGGGGTGGACAAAGGGAGAGTGGGCGGGGCAGGACCCACAGATGCAAAGACGGGCGAGGACCGTAGAATAAATACCATCGTCATTTATCAATCGCCTGTCCTGAGGCCCGTGAATCGCCTCCCTTTAACCAGTCTCAACCTCACACCCACTCCATGCCCAGGAAGTTCTCTTGTCATCCCCATGTTACAGACTGGGGAAACGGCTCAAAGAGCTTAAGTAAAACAGATGTGAGTCTTCGACTGAAGACTATGGCTCCAGACAAATGGCGCGACTTCAGAGAATGGAAGCTCCAGTGCCAATGCCCAGCCGGCTGCCTCCCCCATGGACAAATCAATTATGCCTTTTTTTTTTTTTTTTTTTTCCTGAGACAAAGTCCCACTCTGTTGCCCAGACTGGAGTGCAGTGGTTTGATCTTGGCTCACTGAACCTCTGCCTCCCAGGTTCAAGCGATTCTCATGCCTCAGCCTCCTGAGTAGCTGTGATTACAGGCATGTGCCACCATGCCCAGCTAACTTTCTGTATTTTTAGTAGAGACAAGGTTCATTATGTTGGCCAGGCTGGTTTTGAACTCCTGGCTCTAAGTGATCTGGCCGCCTCGGCCTCCCAAAGTGCTGGGATTACAGGTGTAAGCCACCGTGCCTGGCAAAATCAGTTATTTCTGAGGTTCGGTGACACCATCAGTCCAGCAGGATAATTATGAAGATTATGGAAATCCTGCCTCTGTGGGTTGCCATGGGGATCAAATGCCCAAGGAAGCACTGCACAGCTGAGCAGAGAAGCCTGGCAGAGTGGCTTTGCCAGTGGCCAACTAGCCCTCCCCAGCCTGGGGCCGCTGCTCCGAGGCTTGACTCCCCAGCTAGCCTGGCCCAGGGACTGCACCTCCAAAGAGTCATGCAATTTGCCTGCAACCCAGTCACCTCCATTCTTTGTCGACTGCAGTGACTTCTGACAAGGAAATAGTGTTCCGTGGGTTCTCCTATTCACAGCCCCAGGACACAACTGAGCCCCTCATTCACATGGTCCCAGATGAAGCAGAACAAAACTCCTCTCATCTCAAGACAAAGGTTCAGAATCAGCTCTAGAGTGGAAGATAAACCAGGCTTCAAAGATAGGCAGCACCACCCTTCCGTTTGTGCAAGCACAAAATATTATGTATATGATTGTAGCCTCACAGGTGAATGGAAAATGAGCTCCATTTTTTTTTAACTCCTAAATGATAAAAACCACACTCTCTATGGAAGGATAGGGAGGATACAGCCAGGAGCCTGCAGAGACCAGGATGGGGTTCAGACCCCAAGGGGAGCTTTTTATCATTCCATGGAAAATGTGATTTTATCATTTGGAAGTAAAAGGGAGCAACAATTTAAACTAGGATCTGTCTTCATAGGTCTAACAAATCAATTATATCTCATTTGCAAATAAAAACAATTGGAGATAGCTTAGGATATGCAAATAAGCAACTATGGTAAAACAACAAAAAACTAATTATGGAATTACTCATTAAAAAAAAAAAAATCACCTCCCCACCCCCAAGAAACAATGCACTGGAATCTAGAAAATTTGAGGCCGGGCACAGTGGCTCACACCTGTAATCCCAGCACTTTGGGAGGCCGAGGCTGGTGGATCACTTGAGATCAGGAATTTGAGACCAGCCTGGCCAACATGGTGAAACCTCGTCTCTGCTAAACATACAAAAATTAGCTGGGTGTGGTGGTACACGCTACTCAGGAGGCTGAGACAGGAGAATTGCTTGAACCCAAGAGGCGGAGGTTGCATCGAGCTGAGATTGCACCACTGCACGTCAGCCTGGGAGACAGAGACTCTGTCTCCAAAAAAAAGCAAGAAAAGAAAGAAAATGCGTGCCACTTATAATTGTGGTTTTTGCCATTTTTTAAAGTAATGACAAAAACTACAATTACTTTGCATCAAACTAATATATTTTTAGACTAGTCAAGTGTAGTGGTGAGAACAGAGAAAAGAACATGAAGTTTGATCTGTAGCTGACTAAAGAATTCATCAAGATAACTCACTACCTTCAAACCAGACAAGGAAATATATGCTACTTCTAAAACACACTGACCAGAACTTGGCTTAGATCTAAGCCTTTCTTAAAATGCCCATATGGGATTAACTTTAATTCTCAATTGGAATATTTTCCTTAATTGTTAGAAATATCAAATCCCAACAATTTTGTTTGCTTGTTTGTTTGTTTTTTTTGAGACAAGAGTTCTGCTCTTGTTGCCTGGGCTCAATGCAGCGGTGCAATCTCGGCTCACTGCAACCTCCGCCTCCCAGGTTCAAGCAATTCTCCAGCCTCAGCCTCCAGAGTAGTTGGGATTACAGGCGCCCACCACCACACCTGGCTAATTTTTATATTTTTTAGTAGAGGTGGGGTTTCACCATGTTGGCCAGGCTGGTATCAAACTCCTGACCTCCGGTGATCCGCCTGCCTCGACCTCCCAAAGTGCTGGGATTACGGGCATGAGCCACCGCACCCGGCCAAACCCCAACAATTTGAGGTGCATTTTAGGCATCACGAAAGAGACAGGAGGGAGCCAGGTAGAAACGTTTGTTACAGTAGAAACATCAAACTTACAATTTTCTTGACCCTCAAGGCTTGAACCTGGAAGAGACAGAAGAAACATGTTGATTCCAGAAGCTTCGACTCTCATGGAGTTAAAATGATGTGGATAGAGAGTAAACACTCACAGAGCAGAAGGGCCAGCAGGACTCCAAGCCACATCGTGGCCCCGTGGGCCCACCCCGGCTGCATCCCGAGAGTGAAGGCCGCAGACACGGTTACTTCTGCCTTCGGGCCATGCCTCGCTCAACAGAAGGCACTGCCCACACGTCGCCGTTGAGAAACCCGCCCTGTGAAAAGCAGAAACCACTCTGGTCACTTCTCCGGGCGCCTGCAGAGACCGGCTGTGGTGTTGATCAGGTAATGGCAGCCATGGCTGGAAGCCGGGAACAATGGGGCCTGGGCTGGCCTGTTATCTCCTCAGGAAATGACTGGCCTTCCTGAGGGGCCACCAAACGCAGCTGCTTTGTTTAGTTTCTTTAGGAAAAAAACAAGGCACAAGTGACATTTGCTTCGGGTTCCTGACCCTTCCCTCTGTCTCGCCTGGGTTTGCGGCCCCTTCTCACAGCATGGTGAGGGGCTTCCTCCCTGCCTCCAGCCTCCACCCAAAAGACTTCTCTCCCAGGACATCCAGAAAGATCTCTCTGCTTTTCCTGTCCTCCCCTTCCCCGTCCAGAGGGCTTTTTCCACACAGCAAAAATTTGGGCCTCCTGCCTTTCTTGGGCTGACTTTTCCCCAAAATTGCAGCGTTTGTCAGAGAGACCTGCTGCTGGGGCAGGCTGAGCTTGGCGGCAGTGATACTGAGGCCGGAGAATGGCAGAGGAAGAGGGGGCAAAGGGGACCCTTGGGGGTAGGCTAGCTTAAGCACTAGCAAAAGCAGAAGATGTAAGACTGTGGAGGCAGAACACACGAAATAAGGGAGTAAGGAGTAAGAATAGAATTAACTTCTTCCATGGCAATTAGGAGTGACATGTTTACCCAATATGGTACCCTTTAGAACATGGCTTCAGGCCTCAAAATACACTATTCCTACTCCTTCAAGCCTCAAGATACATGATTCCTACTCCTTCAAGCCTAAAAATACATGATTCCTACTCCTTTTAAAAGAAAATACCGGGCCAGGTGTGGTGGCTCATGCCTGTAATCCCAGCACTTTGGGAGGTCGAGGTAGGTAGATCACGAGGTCAGGAGTTTGAGACCAGCCTGGCCAACGTAGTGAAACCCCATCTCTACTAAAGTTACCAAAAATTAGCCGGGCATGGTGGCATGCTCCTATAATCCCAGCCATTCAGGAGGCTGAGGATGAGAATGGCTTGAACCCAGGAGGCAGAAGGTTGCAGTGAGCCAAGATCACACCATTGCATTCCAGCCTGGGCAACAGGGCGAGACTCCATCTCAAAAAAAAAAAAGAGAGAAAAGATACCTTGTAGCTTTAAGATTGGCCCTTAGGTGTGGTGGCTCATACCTGTAATCCCAGTACTTTGGGAGGCTGAGGCTGGAGGATCCCCTGAGGTCAGGATTTTCAGACCAGCCTGGCAAAAAATGGTGAAACCCCATCTCTATTAAAAATGCAAAACACAAAAATTAGCCAGGCGCTGTGGTACACACCTGTAATCCTAGCTAACTGGGAGGCTGAGGCAGGAGAATCGCTTGCACCTGGGAGGCAGAGGTTGCAGTGAGCCTGCACTCCAGCCTGGGTGACAGAGCAAGACTCTGCCTCAGAAAAAAAAAAAAAGATTGGCCTTTAGACTTTTCATTGGGTAATAGATATTTTGATGTAGAAAATACTAGAATCCGGCCGGCATGGTGGCTCATGCTTGTAATCTCAGCACTCTGGGAGGCCGAGGTGGGAGGATGACTTGAGGTCAGCAGTTCAAGTCCAGCCTGGCCAACAGGGAGAAAACCAGTCTCTACTAAAAATACAAAAATTAGCCTTAGCTAGGTGTGAGGGCGTGGGCCTGTAATCCCAGCTGCTTGGGAGGCTGAGGCAGGGGAACTCAGGAGGCGGAGTTTGCAGTGAGCCAAAGTCACACCACTGCACTCCAGCCTGGGTGACAGAAGTGAAATCCATCTCAAAGCAAAAACCAAAACAACAAACTGGAATCTGACCCTTTGCATCAGTTTCTAAAATTCTGACTTGTTAGAGTCAAAAGTTATGATATGCTTTGGAAAAGAAGCAAACCATGTAGATATTAATAGCACATCAAAATCTCTCAGGCTGTCTTAATATTTTATGGTGTTTCTTTATAGTCTGTAATTTAAAACATCAATCAAATATTGCCACAGAAAATAATAGAAAAGGGAGTAAGTAGTAAGTTGTGACATGCAAGGTAAGGGAAGTAAGGTAGAAGGACTTCCAGTAGCAATTTGGTCACAAAAAATGAAAGTAAAGGTGAGCAATTTGGTCAGAAGAGGAAAAGCAGGGATAAGCAAGGTTGAACAACTAGCTTACAAGAAATAAAGTGGCTCACACCTGTAATCCCAGCATCCTGAAGGCTAAGATGGGCGGATCACCTGAGGTCAGGAGTTTGAGACCAGCCTGGCCAACATGGCGAAACCCCATCTCTATTAAAAATACAAAAATTAGCCAGGTGTGGTGGTGCATGCCTGTAATCCCAGCTACTCGGGAGGCTGAGGTGGGAGAATCGCTTCAACCCTGGAGGCAGAGGATGCCATGAGCCAAGATCACACCACTGCACTTCAGCCTGGACAACAACCTGAGACTCCATCAAAAAAAAGAGAGAAAGAGAGAGAGAGAGAGAGAGAAAGAAAGGAAGGAAGGAAGGTTGGTTGGTTAAGGCTCAATAAGAGAAAGGCAAGGGACGTTAAGCAAGTGAGGCAAAACATGCAAAAGGCCATGAAATGTCACAAACGGGCACTAATAACCACTCACAGGTCAGCCCACTCATCCCTCTCCAAGAGCGCCACTGTGCTTAATAAACCTTTTGCTTAGCACACTGGTTAAGTGAAAAAAAGTTTAAAAAAGAAAATAAAAATGTCAAAATAAATCTTTTGCTGCTTTGCTATTTGTATGTGTGTCATATTCAAATCTTTGTTCGAGGCACCAAGAGCCTGGAACTGCGCAGCACCATACGGTAACAGAACTAGGAAGCTCTCCCTGGCCTTTGGTGTGGATGACACAGGCAGCCCTGTGAGCGGCCCCCCTCCAGCCTGCACCCCTACACACATGCATACTCTACTGGGTCACTATGTGGGAACTTTCTAAGATATATCACGTCTCTGTTTGAGACGAGAAAACGTCAATTTACAGCCCGCCCTAATATAATCTTTGCTTACCTTTCAAGCCTGGTCTCTCACCACTTTCTTCTTTGCACCTACATTCTGGCTGCTAGAATTCCCAGTTCCCAGCACTCGTCATCTGTCTGTGCCTTTGCCGGGGCTCTCTCCTGCTTGGAATGCCCTCTTCATTTCTTTCCAAGCAAATTCCTACCCATCCTTCCTAACTCAGTTCAGGCATCAATTTTTCCAGAATTTTCCCTTGTCTTCCCCAGACTGAGCTGCCCTTCCTCTGCATCCCCTCACCTCCCTGGTTTTCCCTCTGTCTGACTTTTTTTTTTTGAGATGAAGTCTGGCTCTGTCGCCCAGGCTGGAGTGCAGTGGCATGATCTTGGCTCACTGCAACCTCCATCTCAAGGGTTCAAGTGATTCTCCTACCTCAGCCTCCCAAGTACCTAGGATTACAGGCATGCGCCACTATGCCTGGCTAATTTTGTAGTTTTAGTAGAGATGGGATTTTGCCATGTTGGCCAGGCTGGTCTTGAACTCCTGACCTCAGGTGGTCTGCCCGCCTCAGCCTCCCAAAGTGCTGGGATTACAGGCATGAGCCACCACCATGCCCAGCTGTCATACACTTTTATTATACCATGTGTCATAATAGCCTAACCTCCCCCAAATGGACTGAGAGCTCCTTGATGGCAGGCACAGTGCCTGGAACCTGATGATCAAAAAGCATTAGTGCAATGGATGATTTTCTAGATGAATGAAGACAAGCTACTGTATTGTCTGAATCAGATGATCACTGCCTTGAGGGTGCTATGTTCTGAAATGCCCCCATCTGGAACTTCCCCATAGTAAAGCTAAGACAATACAAACTGGCCACAATTAACACCAGGTTCCTCGACCTCTGGGACTTCCCCATGGTAAAGCTAAGACAGATACAAATTGGCCACAATCAAAACCAGATTCCTCAACCTCAGGGTAAGAACCAAGAAGTAATGGCTTCTAGCTAGAAAACAATTCCTCTCTCTGACCTAGGATTCGGTGGAAGTTTTGATAAGAGCCTTGAATAGCAATACACACTTTACCCATTTCTTTCTTTTTTTTTTTTTTGAGAAAGGGTCTTGCTCTGTTGCCCAGGCTGGAGTGCAGTGGTGTAATCTTGGCTCACTGAAACCTCCGCCTCCCGGGTTCAAGCAATTCTCCTGCCTCAGCCTCCCAAGTAGCTGGGATTACAGGTGTATACCAGCAAGCCCGGCTAATTAGTCAAGAGAAAAACTACTCACTGGAAAAATGTTTGCAACTCACATCATAGACAAAGAGTCCACCTCCCTAGCATGTAAAGAATACTCATACATTAAGAAGGAAAAGATGGGGAGTCTCTCTAAGCCTACTCTGGCTTGGGAGGCTGCTTGATTATAGCATGGGGCAAAGAATGTGACCAGATAGTTCCATAACGCAAGAAAAAGTATCTGAAATTGGAAACAGGCAAAAATGATGACTGCATGCCTGCCCAGGGTTTACCTGACTCTCTAAGGGTACTAACCTTTGTTTGATTTGCTATTTACAGTAGACTAGGGTCCTTTACAATCAGTAGGAGGGGTAAACAGTAACTTGTCAGTAACGAGGCAAAGCATTCTTATTCTAGTGGCAGAGTGGTGGGTGGCAGAAACTGAGCAGTTGGGGGCTTTTCTTTGTAAAACTTTCTGTACTTTTGGTTTTTAAATCATGTGATTGTATTATCCTTTAGCTTTTTTTTTTTTTTTTTTGAGACGGAGTCTCACACTGTCGCCCAGGCTGGAGTGCAGTGGCATGATCTCAGCTCACTGTAACCTCCACCTCCAGAGTTCAGGGTGATTCTCAAGCCTCAGCCTCCCGAGTAGCTGGGACTACAGGCGCGTGCCACCATGCCCAGTTAATTTTTGTATTTTTAGTAGAGATGGGGTTTCACCATGTTGGTCAGACTGGTCTCGAACTCCTGATCTCAGGTGATCCGCCCACCTCAGCCTCCCAAAGTGCTGAGATTACCAGCATGAGCCACTGCGCCTGGTACACCTATTCTTTTGTATAATTTTTTTTAAGAGACAAGGTTTTGCTTGTTACTCAGGCTGGCCTTGAACTCCTGGCCTCAAGCCATCCTCCTGCCTCAGCCTCCCAAAACCCTGGGATTACAGGCATCAGCCACCACACCTAGCCTCTCCATTTACCTATGGATGGACATTTAGGCTGTTTCCAATCTTGGACTGATGCAGATCAAGCTGCTATGAACAAACCTTTGTATGGACATATATTTTAATTTCCCTTGGGTAAATACACGAAGCAGCTGAATTATACGGTAGGCATGTGTATGTTTAACATTTTAAGAAACTGTTTTCCCAATTGGTTATGCCATTCTGCAGTCCCACCAGCAGTGTGTGGGTCCCAGCCACTCCACACCCTCACCAACGCTTGGCAGGCCTTTAATTTTAGCCATTCTAGTGGGGAGGGGAGGAGGTGTAGTGAATATCTTATGATGATTGCAATTTGCATTTTCTTATTGACTAACAATATTGAGCATGTTTTCACATGCTTATTTGTCCTCTATGTATCAGTTAACATCTTTTATTTATTTATTTATTTATTTGAGACAGGGTCTTGCTGTGTTACCCAGGCTGGAGTGCATTGGCGAGATCTCCCCTCGCTATAACCTCTGCCTCCAGGCTCAGCAATTCTCCTGCCTCAGCCTCCCGAGTAGCTGGGATCACAGGCGTGCACCACCATGCCCAGCTAATTTTTGTATTTTTAGTAAAGATGGGGTTTCACCATGTTGGTCAGGCTAGTCTCAAACTCCTGACCGTAAGCAATCTGCCCACCTCAACCTCCCAAAATGCTGAGATTACAGGCCTGAGCCACTGCACCCAGCCAACATCTTTTTATTTTTTTATTTTTTGAGACAGGGTCTCACTCTGTTGCCTAGGCTAGAAGTGCAGTGGCACAATGATGGCTCACTGCAGCCTCAAACTCCTGGGCTCAATCGATCCTCCTACCTCAGCCTCCCAAGTAGCTGGGACTACAGGGGTGCACCACCAGGCACAGCTAATTTTTTACTTTTTGTAGAGCCAGGGTCTTGCTAGATCCTCCAGCCTCAGCTTCCCAAAGTGCTGGTATTATAGGTATGAGCCACTATGCCTAGCCTTGCCTTTTTCAATATAGTAAATCGAATGGCTTTTAATTTTGTTTGTGGGCCTCTCCCAGCTCCCCACTTCTGTCCCTTGACCTTGGTGGATTCCTTGATGGGGTGGGGGCAAAGTTTTCTGCACTGCTTTGGCTTCTTGGTTAACTGATCAAGAGATTGATTCCTACATAGCCAAGATACCCCAGGAATTCCCACCAGGCTTAACAAGCTCACCCAGGACGCTGTTTCTCTCGTGGTGTTGTTCACTTCTTCTCCTCAGCCAAGTGGAATTGAAGGAGGACAGACATACAATCATTTCTACATACAGTGCTCCTGCCTTCAAATACTGGGTAAGTAAAGCAGATACGAAACACAACGAATCATTCACTGCACAAAAAAAGCTGCCTGCTGAAATAAACTTGAGGAAGTGGTTTTCCTGAGCAGCTGGGGGTGGGGTGAGGGGAGGAAGGCGGGGGCAGGTGGGCAACAGACATGTCAGAGGGCCGCCAGCACCAGGCACAGCAGGCCAACCACCTATTTCATGACGATGGGGATCAGAAGTAAGATTCACCAGCCATTCCATTTTCCCCAGCTTTAGCCACAGGTCTCCTCAGTCTTGGAGTTGATGAGCCAGACTCATCAGCCCCCCCATCCACTGGGTTTGGGATACACCTCAGCCTGGGAGTGACCGTGCACTAATGCATAAATCAGAAGCCTGAGGTTCCTGTCTGTTCTCTGCAGTTTAATAGCTTAAATGCTCTGAGGCTCATGTTTCTCACCTATATAAGGGGAATAATATGTCCATCCATCCATTGAATAGGCTTGTTAGGAAGATCAAACAAGAGCTAGACTTTGAAAGCACATTTAGCCAGCAGAGCACAATAAGAACATAGTAATAGCTGGGCACAGTGGCTCAACGCCTGTAATCTCAACACTTGGGGAGGCCGAGGCGGGTGGATCATGAGGGCAGGAATTTGAGACCAGCCTGACTGGAGGATTGTTTAAAGCCGAGTTCGAGACCAGCCTGGGCAACATAGCAAGACTCTGGCTCTACCAAAAAACAAAATTTTTTTTCACCTTGCACCAACTTCCCTCAAAATTTGTTTAAAAAGTTAGCCTGGTGTGGTGGCGTGCCCCTGTAGTCCCAGCTACTCCGGAGGCTGAGATGGGAGGATCGTTTAAGCTCAGGACTTTGAGGCTACAATGAGCTAGGATCACACCACTGCACTCTGCCCCAGGTCACAGTATGAGACTGTCTCTAAACAACAAAAGGAATGAAATACTGATACATGCTACACTATGGATGAACCATTAGGACATGGTAAGGAGAAGAGCCACACATGAAATGCCACTGTTTTTTTGAGATGGAGTTTCACTCTTGTTGCTCAGGCTACAGTACAATGGCGTGATCTCAGCTCACCGCAACCTCCGCCTGCTGGGTTCAAGCAATGCTCCTGCCTCAGCCTCCTGAGTAGCCACTGCACTCCAGCCTGGGTGACAGAGTGACAGGCATGTGCCCCCATGCCTAGCTAATTTTGTATTTTGTAGTAGAGATAGGATTTCTCCGTGTTGGTCAGACTGGCCTCAAACTCCCAACCTCAGGTGATCTGCCCACCTCGGCCTCCCAAAGGGCTGGGATTACAGGCGTGAGCCACCGTGCTCCTCTGGCACATGTTCATATTATATTGGTGTGAGAGCTATGATCTTACTCCTAAAAATCATAAGATTCCACTATGGAGCTTTTATTTAAACAATAATAGGTAACATTTATTGAGTGCTGAGATACTTCTCACGTTTCCTTTAATCCTATGAGTCAGACACTGTTATTACCCTCATTTTACAAGAGAGAAACCAGATTCTCAGAGAGGTTAGTACTCTTGTCCACAATCCCACCCCAGCTGAAGTGGTGATGCTGGCTGCCTGCCTTCAGCCCTGAGCCCTTAACTCCTCACACAGTGCCTCTCTACATTTCAGGGCTGGGTGCGATGGCTCACACCTGTAATCCCAGCCACTTTAAGAGGTCAGGGCAGGTGGACCACCTGAGGTCAGGAGTTAGGTGAGGACCAAGGCAGGTGAGGACCAGCCTGGCTAACATAATGAAACCCCGTCGCTGCTAAAAATACAAAAAATTAGCTGAGCATGGTGATGCGTGCCTGTAATCCCAGCTACTAAGGAGGCTGAGGCAGGAGAATTGCTTAAACCCAGGAGGCAGAGGTGAGCCGAGATTGCGCCACTGCAGTCAAGCCTGGGTGACAGAGTGAGTGAGACTCTGTCTCAAAAAAAAAAAAAAAGAAAGAAAGAAAAACATTTCAGGACTTACTGAAATGCTCCACAATAGAAAAATCTTTGGTCTAGATCAAAGTCTGAAACAGTTGAAATACAGTGAATGTGACATATGTGTTCACCAAGGTTATTCAAGGATGTAATCCTTCACCTTGTTCTATACAACTGTCTTCATGTTTCCTGTTTCTTTACAGCTTCGTTACCTGATTAAACAAAATTGAAATAAATAGATACATAAAAATCAAAAAGGCAGCCAAGTTGGGGTATGAGAATATGCACAGGAAATGGTGCTTCTAGACAGAAATTAGATTCATGTGATTTAGGACCAAGTTGGGAGCCTGTGTAAACATTTCTAATACTGAGAAAGTGAGCACACATCTGGACCTGCGGATGGATACCTCCCAAATGTCAAGGACATGCTTTAATTAGAGCTTTTTAAAAATGAACCAGTTGCAGTCAGTGCTATGGTTTATGCCTGTAATCCCAGCACTTTGGGAGGCTGAGGCGGGAGGATCAGTTGAGCTCAAGAGTTCGAGACCCTCCTGGGACACATAGTGAGACCTCCTCTCTACATAACGTTTTTTAAAATTAGCCAGGCATGGGGTACATGTCTGTGGTCCCAGCTACTCAGTAGGCTGAGGTGGGAGGATTGCTTGGGCCAGAGGTGGAGGCTACAGTGAGCCATGATTGGGCCATGGCACTCCATCCTGAGTGACCTAGCGAGACCCTGTCTCAAAAACAAAACAAATGAATAAACAAAAGCCAGAAAATTTGGTTGTGATGGTATATTGTAGTTTTGCAAAATTGTTACCATTGGGAAATTGGTACATATCTCTGTATTATTTACTACAAATGCATGCAAATTTACTATTATCTCAATAAAAATATTTATATTTTAAAAATGGGGCTGGGTGCTGTGGCTCACACCTGTAATCCCACCACTTTGGGAGGCTGAGGCGGGCAGATCACTTGAGGTCAGGAGTTTGAGACAAGCCTGGCCAACATGGTGAAACCCTGTCTCTACTTAAAATGCAAAAATTAGCCGGGTGTGATGGCACACACCAGTGGTCCCAGCTACTCAGGAGGCTGAGGCAGGAGCATCACTTGAACGCGGGAGATGGAGATTGCAGTGAGCCGAGATTGTGCCACTGCGCTCCAGCCTGAGTGACAGAGCAAGACTCAGTCTCAAAAAAAAAAAGCCACAAAAACAAAACCATAAATTTTCACATTGCTCTAATTCTAAAGAACATTTCCACGTTCTTTAGAATGTGGAAGGAACTTGGAAATTTTCTGAGGGTGAGAGGGAGGAAACATACTCCAAATAAGGGGAAATTCTAAATGGAAACAAACGGGAACGTTTTACACCTAGAAAAGATCTTGGGGCGGGCACCGTGGCTCAAGCCTGTAATCCCAGCACTTTGGGAGGCCGAGGTGGGCAGATCACCTGAGGTTGGGAGTTCAAGACCAGCCTGACCAACATGGAGAAACCCCATTTCTATTAAAAAAAAAAAAAAAAAAAAAAGATCTTGGATGTTCAGGGAGGTAAAGGGAATTTCTGCACATTATTGTGAGATGCATTGACAAGCCTCAGTTCCTAAATGAAATGTTTTTCTCCCAGGTCATTTCAAGGCCAGTTTCCCCAGAAAACTACTCTTAGATGAACCTCTCTAAGAGACAGATGGGCAAGTAGGAGGTGCTCTTAACTTCCTCTCGTCCATCCCCCATAAGATGAGAACTACAGAAGAATTCCTTAGGTCAACATACAGAGAATGACCCTGAGGCCCTGAGATTAGCCATATCTTATCTGTGTGGCCAGCAAGGGGGCTGCTGGGCCTGGCAGTGTCTCAGGACTTCCTGGCCAGAGAGCTTCCTTTGTTGTCTCTGGAATCCCCCCTTGCCCTGTGTCCTTGAGTCTAGGCCCTGGCTCAGGTATATGTGATGCTATGCCCAGGGTGCTCTAATCCAGGCACTGGCCTCTAAGGAATGGTTACTGAGGGCCGGACCAAGTCCAGTAGAGCCAGCTCTCAAAAGTCCAGTAGAGCCTCACCAGGCCTGTGCAGTGAGTGAGCATATGTGATGGGAGAGCATATGCAGTGAGTGGGTATATGCAGTGAGTAGACATGTGCAGTGAGTGGGCATATATAATGGGTGGGCATCTGCAGTGAGTAGGTATATGCAGAGGATAGGCATGTGTAATGGGCAGGTGGGCATATGCAGTGGGTGGGTATATGTCATGGGTGGGCATAAGCAGTGGATGGGTATAGTTATGGGTGGGCATATGCAATGGGTGGGCACCTGCAGCAAGTGAGCTGTCACAGGAGACTTTGCCCACACTAAGGGACTTGAGTTTCAGTTTTCTGCCACCTAATGCAATGCTACCTGCGATTGCCTGTAAACCTTTTTTTTTTTTTTTTTGAGATGGCGTTTCACTTTTGTCGCCTGGGCTGGAGTGCCATGGCACGTTCTCGGCTAGCTGCAACCTCCGACTCCCGGGTTTAAGCGATTCTCCTGCCTCAGCCTCCAGAGTAGCTCGGATTACAGGCATGCACCACCACGCCCAGCTAATTTTTGTATTTTTAGTAGAGACGGGGTTTCTCCATGTTGGTCAGGCTGTTCTCGAACTCGCGACCTCAGGTGATCCGCCTGGCTCAGCCTCCCAAAGTTCTGGGATTACAGGCCTCAGCCACTGCGCCCGGCCCGCAGCTAGGGAAGCTGAAGGGAGAGGAACTGCAGGGCCACCAGCTCAGCCACCGCCACATTGTTCTCCCCGACATTGTTCTGAAGCCGGCTTTGCTTACCCAGAAGGCCCCCATGACCCCTGGGGAATCCGATGAGATTGTTTTTCCCAAGCCTGGGCTCTTCAGGTGTGAGCGGCAGTTCTTGGGCCACGTAGGTTACTGTGGCATTTCTGCAGCAGGAAAGAGGAAGGAACTTCGGATCTGAACGGCCACAGCATCAACAATATGCACTCCCAGCAGCCGGCAGCGCGAAGAGGAAAGGAGCTCGGTTTCCATAGCGATAAATCACCAGGCAGGGGGCCCGGAGGGAGCGGCAATAGGACTTTCCCCTTCCCCGGGCCTGAAAACACCTCCCCAACGCCGCAGTCGGTTAGCGGCCTGGCGCCTCTCCAGGCTGAGCCTCCAGAACCGCAGGTAGAGGAAAATCGCAGGTAGAGGAAGGGGCTCTGCCAGATGGAAAACAAATTCCCAGCTCCTTTTCAAGGTGTCAGTAAAGCGTGGGTGCCTGAGCGGATGCGGGCGGGGGGGCAGGGCTGTGAAGCTCTCAACGCCTGCCAGCCACACTATTCCATTCCATTCTCTTATATTCTGCCCTCCACCCCACAGCACGGGTGCTGCGAGCCCTTTTATCACAGAAGTACAAACAGGCCTCGTGAGGGAGAGAGATGCACCAGACGCAATTCACCTGTTAACAATTGCCCCTTGAAGGCTCCAGAGCTCTCTTTTGAGATTCTTTCTGTTGCCAAAATCAGACTGTTTTTCCCAAAGAAAGCATTTGAGATTTTTTGAAATGCTCTGGAATGTCACTTATCCCAAGCCTCATCAGCCACTTTTTTTTTTTTTTTTTTGCATAGAATGTTGAGAATGTGGTCACCTAATGTTAATAATGCTTATTTCATCTCTGTACTTTTAATGCATTGCTTGAATTTTTTTTTTTTTTTTTTTTTTTTGAGATGGAGTTTTGCTCTGTCACCCAGGTTGGAGTGCAGTGGCACGATCTCGGCTCACTGCAACCTCCCCCCGCCCGGGTTCAAGCGATTTTTCTGCCTCAGCCTCCTGAGCAGCTGGGATTACAGGCACGAACCACCTGGCTAATTTTTGTATTTTTAGTAGAGATAGGGTTTCACCATGTTGGTCAGGCTGGTCTCGAACTCCTGACCTTGTGATCTGCTTGCCTCAGCCTCCCAAAGTGCTGGGATTACAGGCGTGAGCCACCATGCCCAGCACAGCCTCTCTTTATGCAGGCCACAGTCTCTTGCCTATAACCTTTGCATGTGCTGTTCCCTCTGCTTGAAATGCTGTTCCTGGTGCTTCCTTGGTCAGCTAACTCCTCAGGGGAGTTGTCTCATCCCTTTTTCCCAGTAGCTCAGATGCCTCGCTTTCTGGGCTCCCACAGAACGTACACCATATTGTGAAGCAACACAGAGTAGTAGTAGGAGAAAAGGCTCTTCTAGGCCCAGACTAGCTTTGTGACCTCAGGGGACTGTTTAACCTCTCTGAGCCTTGATTTCTCATAGGCAAGATGTAGAGAATGATAGTATCTGCCTAACAATATGTCCGTGAGGATTGGCCATTAACACATGTAAAGCACTTAGAAAATGCTTGCCTGGGCACATCACCTGAGTTCTGGAGTTTGAGACCAGCCTGACCAACATGGAGAAACCCTATCTCTACTAAAAATACAAAATTAGCCGGGCATGGTGACGCATGCCTGTAGTCCCAGCTACTTGGGAGGCTGAGGCAGGAGAATCGCTTGAACCCAGGAGGTGAAGGTTGAGGTGAGCCAAGATCGCTCCATTGCACTCCAGCCTGGGCAACAAAAGCAAAACTCCGTCTCAAAAAAAAAAAAGAAAAGAAAAGGAAAAAAAAAGAAAATGCTTGCCTGTGGCTAGTGGTCTGGAAACATTAGTCACTGAAGAATTAAGTTCTTAAAGCAGGAGCCATCCTTCATGGATATCTCTAGATCTCGAGGCTTAGGCCCAACTGGGTGTGGAGCAAAGGTCACTGGGTTCATGGGAGACTATTTTCCAGCTACCATTTAGGCAACAGTCTTGGTGCTAGGCACCTTGATTCATAATATTTAATTTAGTTGAGTCATTCCAGGACTGGTCCCAGGTAGCCAAGGGCCAGCATTTTGTCAAGGAAGCCCGCAGCATTCTTGAATGGCCCCTCTGATGGTTTGACCTCCTCTCCCAACTTTCTACCCTGCCCAGTCCTGGAAGGAGTCCCCACGCTCAGTGACAGGTGAAGAGGCTCTCAGCCTGGCCACAACAGGGGTTACCCATGTGGTCTGGAAACACCAACAGATTTAAATGATGGACATACCTGCATCCCAGGGGCCACTCAGACAGCAAAAGACAAAACCCAAGTTGGCAAGCCACTCTCCTCCGTGGTTTCGCTTGAAAAAATGAAACTCTTCATGCAAATACTTGGATTTTAAATAAAGTTATGTAACAGCCAAGTCTCTCCACTTAAAAATATAGTCGTCTTCAAATCTATAGAGACAGGATGCAGACCAGAGGTCGCCTAGGCTTGGGGAGGGATCAGAGAACGATTGCCAGTGGGCAAGAGGGAACTTTTTGGGGTGAAGAATGTGCTTGCTGGATTGCGGTGATGGTTGTACAACTCTGTATTCACAAATTGTAGGGTTCCTGAATTTAGTCAATAAAGACAGGATGTTCAGTTAAGTTTCAGGTAAGCAACAAATACTATTTTTAATATAAGTATGTCTCAGATGGGACATCCTTGCACATTGCATGGGATATACTTACGCTAAGAAAGCATTTGCTGTTTACCTGAAATTCACATTTTTTTCTTTGAGGCAGAGTCTCTCTCTGTCGCCCAGGCTGGAGTGCACTGGCACGATCTCAGCTCACTGCAGCCTCTGCCTCCCTGGTTCAAGCAATTCTCCTGCCTTGGTCTCCCAAGTAGTTGGAATTACAGGGGCGTGACACCATACTCAGGTAATTTTTTTTTCTTTTTAGACAGAGTCTCGCTGTGTCACCTAGGCTGGAGTGCAGTGGCGCAATCATTTTTGTATTTTTAGTAGAGACAGGGTTTCACCATGTTGGCCAGGCTGGTCTCAAACTCCTGATCTCAAGTGATCTGTCTGTCTAGGCCTTCCAAAGTGCTGGTATTATAGGCATGAGCCTCCGGGCCCAGCCTGGGAATTCACATTTAACTGGATATCCTGTATTTTATGTGCAAGCCCAATTAAGAGACCCTGAATTAATTGTACACTTATAATGGGTGTGTTTTACAATAGGTAAAGCTGTTAAATTTAGCACGATGCCTAGAATAATATTGTTGCTTAAAAAAAGAACGCTTTGGCGGGGCACAGTGGCTCATGCCTGTAATCTCAGCTCTTTGGGAGGCCGACCTAAGGTCAGGAATCAAAGTTGACCAGCCTGGCCAACACGGTGAAACCACATCTCTACTAAAAATACCAAAAAAAATTTAGCCAGATGTGGTGGCATATGCCTGTAACCCCAGCTACTCGGGAGGCTGAGGTAGGAGAATTGCTTGAACCCAGGAGGCAGACGTTGCAGTGGGCTGAGATCACACCATTGCACTCCAGCCTGGGCGACAGAGCAAGACTCCATCTCAAAACAAATAAAAAACAAAAAAGAAAGAAAGAAACACCACAGGACAAACCGGGCAGTTGGGAACAGCCTTCTCCTTGTTGGATGCTCCAAATACTAAAATCACCCACCTATTCCCTTTTGCTGCCCAGAAATTAGAGAAATATACAGACTCTCATTGGCTGAGTGGCCACTAAATGCTCTGTGCAGGCTGGGTGAGGAGCTACAAAAATGAGTACAACAATTCCTTGTCCCTAAGGAGGTGAATTACAAACCCAGGACACACTCACCTCTCAACACACAATCATTCAAAGCAAAGAGTGAGTGAGAAAGATTTCTCATTTTTCTCATCTATGGGAGAGAAACATTTTTCACCTTGTCCAATAAAACTAACATTCATACATATGTGGTGTTTGCCTTTAGAATTGCATTTTGCAGTTAGTAAGAGAAATCACCTTTTTAGAATTAGCACAGTTCCACTGTCCATAGTAAACACAAAGCCACTTGCTAGTAGGTCTGGCTGTCTCAGCTATTCAGATACGAAATTCTGACCAGCTATCAAATTACAATAATGCATTCTTTAAATTCACCCCATCTGAGATGGAGTCTTGGAGACTTAGTTAAACTTGCTGTAATTAAACTTTTTTCTTTGTTAATACAGTGGTCTCTTGATATCCATGGCAGAGGTTGCAGTGAGCCGATTGTACCAGGACCCCCACAGATTCCAAAATCTCAGGATACTTTTCTGTAAAATGGCATAGTATTAGCATATAGCCCAGGTACACCCTTCTGTATATTTAAAATCATCTCTAGATTACTTATGGCCAACTCTGGGTGTACTGCCTATGAGTTAGCCCTGCTCCATAAGGAGCAGTAAAAAAAAAAAAAAAAAATCATCTCTAGATTACTTACCAAACCACATAAGATGTTGCAAATCATTTTGTTTGCGGGGGATTCAACATAGTACTAAGCATGTGGAAAATCCAAGTTTCGATTTTTGAAACTCTGTGGAATTTTTTTTCTGAATATTTTCAATCCATGGTTGATTGAATCCATGAATCTGGAACCCGTGGATACAGACAGCTGTATCTGCAAAGGCGCTCTTTTTTTTTTTTTTTTTGAATGAGAAAGACTCACTGACACTCCACTCTATTCCTTTCACTCCCATGGTGCCATTTAAGTTATAGAGGATTTCACAGAAACCGCCCCCTACAGTGGAGGCTTCAGCGACTCTAAACCTATAAGCTCAAGAATCCCAATACTTAGCTCAGCAATGTGCCTGTGGCAATTTGGGCATTTCAAGCAGGAAGGAGAAGTACTCTTTTTTTTTTTTTTTAAGACAGACAGAGTCTTGTTCTGTCCCCCAGGCTGGAGTACAATGGTGCGATCTCGGCTCACTGCAACCTCCACCTCCCAGATTCCAGCAATTCTCCTGCCTCGGTCTCCTGAGTAGCTGGAATTACAGGTACCCACCACCGTGCTTGGCTTATTTTTATATTTTTAGTAGAGATGGTGTTTCACCATGTTGGCCAGGCTGGTCTCCAACTCCTGACCCCATGATCTGCCTGCCTCAGCCTCCCAAAGTGCTGGGATTACAGGCATGAGCCACCTCACCCAGCCAGGATGGAGTTTTATCAACCTAGCAGGGTTGTCCCTTATCTACTAGGGACTTTAATTAATCAAATATACATATAAATACAAACAGAAAAATCATTGACTGCTTAGTCAATGCTGTTTTGGATAAAATATTCCCAATACTGAAATTTACAAAATAAAAATAACGAAGGGGCCAGTCGTGGTGGCTCGTGGCTATAATCCCAACACTTTGGGAGGCAGAGGCAGGAGGATTACTTGAGCCTAGGGGTTTGAGTTCAGCCTGGGCAGCACAGTGAGACTCCATTGCAAAAAAAAAAAAAAAAATTAGCTGGGCTTGGAGGCGTGTATGCCTGTAGTCCCAGCTATTAGGGAGGCTGAGTTACAGGATGGGACCTGGGAGTTCAAGGCTCCAGTGAGCCATGATTGCACCACTGTACTCTAGCCTGGGCGACAGAGCAAGACCCTGCCTCAAAACATAAAATAAATACATAATAAAAATAATGGAGGGCTTGTTGATGGTGAAAAGGTAGGACAGCCAGCCTGCTCAGCATTATGGAACATTTTAAAGTAGCCAACAGTATTTTTCTCTGTGATAATCAAGGTATCAGGGGTGAATTTTTACAGGGCTGAAAGAAACTACATGAGGCCGGGCGCAGAGGCTCACGCCTGTAATCCCAGCACTTTGGGAGGCTGAGGTAGGCGGATCATAAGGTCAAGAGATCAAGACCATCCTGGCCAACATGGTGAAACCCCGTCTCTACTAAAAATACAAAAATTAGCTGGGTGTCTTGGCATGCGTCTGTAGTCCTAGCTACTCAGGAGGCTGAGGCAGGAGAATCTCTTGAACCCGGGAGGCAGAGGTTGCAGTGAGCTGAGATTGAGCCACAGCATTCCACTCTGGTGACAGAGCAAGACTGCATCTCAAAAAAAAAAAAAAAAGAAAGAAAAGAAACTATATGCATTTGATGGTATTTTTCATTTAAGGACTACATTCCTTTAACAAGCACCTAATCTGGTTCACCTCTAGAGGCTTGAAATAGTGGGGTATTTCTGAAGGGAACTTCAGTTTGTTTCTCGTTTGTTTGGTTTGCTTGTTTGTTTGAGACGGAGTCTTGCTCTGTAGCCCAGGCTGGAGTGCAGTAATGTGATCTCAGCTCCCTGCAACCTCCATCTCCCAGGCCCAGGTGATCTTCCCACCTCAGCCTCCTGAGTAGCTGAGACTACAAGTGCACACCACCACAGTCGGCTAATTTTTTATATTTATTGTAGAGACAATTATGTTGCTCAGGCTAGTCTTGAATTCCTGGGCTCATGCGATCCTTCCACACTGGCCTCCCAAAGTGCTGTGATTACAAGAGTGTACCACTGTGCCTGGCCTCAACTTTTTTTTCTTTAATTTCAAGTGACTCAAAATAAAAATAAAGTGTTAAGGCATAAACAGTTAATGGACAATGGGTTCCTTCTCTAGCCCATTTGAAATTACAGAAGCTTGACAATGACGCCATCTAATGGAAGATTAGCAGGTCAGACGAAAAACCATTTATTTCCAACTTGTTTTATCAGCTGCAGCTTCTCCTAAACACTGTTTTTTTGAGACAGAGGCCTCCCATGTAGCTGGGATTACAGGCATGTGCCACCATGCCTGGCTAAACCACCATGCCCGACTAATTTTTTGTATTGTTAATAGAGACGGGGTTAGACCATGTTGCCCAGGATAGTCTCAAACTCCTGGCCTCAAGTCAATCCGCCCACCTTGGCTTCCCAAAGTGCTGGTATTACAGGCAAGAGCCACCCTAAACACCTTTAAAACAGCTTTGGACACTTCCATTGCTTATTTCACTTTTTACATTGTTCTTTCTTTTTTCCTTTCTTTTTTTTTTTTTTTTTTTTTTTTGAGATGGGGGTCTCATTCTGTCGCCCAGGCTGGAGTACAGTGGCATGATGTTGGCTCACTGCAACCTCTGCCTCGTGGGTTCAAGAGATTCTCCTGCCTCAGCCTCCTGAGTAGCTGGGGCTACAGGCGTGCGCCACCATGCTCAGCTAATTTTTGTATTTTTAGTAGAGATGGGGTTTCACAATGTTGGCCAAGATGGTCTCCATCTCTTGACTTCGTGATCTGCCCACCTCAGCCTCCCAAAGTGCTGGGATTACAGGTGTGAGCCACTGTGCCCAGCCTATATTGTTATTTCTAATAGAGACATACTATTGATGTTAAAAAGTATATCAAAGATATAATACAGAAGTAGTACATTGAAAATATATAAAATAGGCCAGGCATGGTGTCTTATGCCTAGAATCTCAGCACTTTGAGAGGCCAAGGAGGGAAGATCACTTGAGCTCAGGAGACCAGCCTGGACAACATGGCAAGACCTTGACTCCACAAATAATAAAAAAATTAGTCGGGCGTGATGGAGCATGCCTGCAGCCCGAGCTACTATGGAGGCTGAGGCAGGAGGATCACTTGAGCCCTGGAGGTCGAGGCTGCAGTGCTCACTGCAAGTTTTTTTGCCCAAAAAACTTGAGTTTGAGCCCAAACATAATTGCCATTGAGTAGCAAGCAACTTTGAGCAAATCTCTCAGCTTCTCCCTCTATAAACTCCAACAGTAAGGCTCTTCTAGAACTGTGTACTAACTAATGCTATACAAGTATTTTCAGCCTTCCTACAAAGACACAGACTACCTTTATAGTTACAGTTTCCTTTTTTTTTTTTTTTTTTTTTATAACAGTGTCTTGTTCTGTTGCCCAGGCTGCAGTGCAGTGGTGTGATCACGACTCACTGCAGCCTTGAGCTGCTGGCCTCAATCACTTCTCCTGCCTCAGCCACCCCAGTAGCTGGGACCACAGGCACGCTCCACCTTATCTGACTAATTTAATTATTTGTAGAGATGAGGTCTTGCTAAGTTGCCCAGGCTGGGTTTTTTCATGTGTGAAACAGAACACGCCACTGAGTCATTATGAGGACAGAGTAAGCTGGCCCATCTAATGAACTGACCTTTAACCAGGAGGTACTCAGTAAGTGCTAGATTCTTCTCTTTGGATCTTGAAAGACCAGAGGAGAGCACAGCAAACTCAGAGAAGCAGGAAAGACCACTCACATGATATTGTTCTTGAGTCCTGACCCCCCTACAACTGGGAGGTCACCAATCCCCTCCTGAGATGGCCACTAAAACTCACTTACTCACAGCTGAGAACAGATAGAGCAAGAATCAGGAAAAAAGAGGATGAGGCCTGCAGCTGACCTGAGTGAACTGATATAGTCTTCTCAGAATCCTCAGCATCCCTTTCCCTGAAGGGGGGCTGGGGGTCAAGTGGCATCACTTTGGGACCCAGGGAATGCAACATTCTCCCAGGTGGCAGCCCAGGCCATTCTGGATACAAGACAAGACAGAGTCACCAGATCCCCTTTTAGTCCCCTGCCCCTGCAAGGAATCCCAAAGCCTCCCCTCCTTGTGCTCAGCCTGTGGTAAACACTCAGATTTTCTAGAATCTTCTCTCCACTAGCAAAATCTTGACAAATTATCTCTTAGGATAGGTCACTTCTGCAGGCAGCTAAGGGTCTGCCAGATCCTTTTTGCTTTGGTTTAAAAGGGTAAATTCAGCTGGATATGGTGGTGCATGTCTGCATTCCCAGCATTTTGGGAGGCTGAGGTGGGAGGATCACTTGAGCTCAGGAGTTCAAGACTGGCCTGGGCAACATAGGAAACCTCATCTCTACTAAAATTTAAAAAAAAAAAAAAAAAGCCAGTCGAAGTGGCTCACATCTATAATCCCAGCATTTTGGGAGGCCGAGGCAGGTGGATCACAAGGTCAAGAGATCAAGACCATCCTGGCAAACGTGGTGAAACCCCATCTCTACTAAAAATACAAAAATTAGCTGGGCGTGGTGGCATGTGCCTATAGTCTCAGCTACTCAGGAGACTGAGGCAGGAGAATTGCTTGAACTCGGGAGGCAGAGGTGGCAGTGAGCCGAGATTGTGCCACTGCACTCCAGCCTGGTGACATAGCGAGACTTTGTCTCAAAAAAAAAAAATCAGCCAGGCATGTTGGCAAGCACCCGTAATCTCAACTACTTGGGGAGGTGAGGCAGAAGCCTGACCCTTTAACCCTGTGACCATGTTGTGGTACTTTCTCTTGGCTTCTGCCATCAGAGGGTGGGAATTTGGGGAGTTCATGTCATATTTAGCTCTAAAAATTATCTTAAGCAGTTAAAAGCCTTGGTAAGCTTGAAATGGACTGCTTTAGGCTCCTTCTGGGAAAAGTACTGGAAACTGCTCAGCACCCTAGCTCAGTAGCTAAGGCCTTATCTTTCCACAGTGGTGGCCTCGGTTCAATTCCCGGCTTAGGGAATGAGTGCTTTCCGGTTTGCTATCTGTGTGATTTTTGCCAGTCCTTAATTCTCATCCCCTCCATGAACAACTTCTGACTTCCTGTCTTGAATTTTCCTTTCTCTGAGCTACCTTTGGAGATTCTAGATCTTGTAACAACTGCTTACCAGCTCTTTGAAAATACCATGCATGGCTAGGCATGGTGGCTCATGCCTGTAATCCCAGCAGTTTGGGAGGCCAAGGCAGGTGGATCACCTGAGGTCAGGAGTTTGAGACCAGCCTGGCCAAGATGGTGAAACCTGTCTCTACTAAAAATACAAAAATTAGCTGGGCATGGTGGTGTGTGCCTGTAATCCCAGCTTCAAGCGGGGCTAAGGCAGGAGAATTGCTTGAACCTGGGAGGCAGAGGTTGCAGTGAGCCAAGATCATGCCACTTCACTCCAGCCTGGGCAACACAGCAAGACTGTCTCAAAAAAAACAAACAAAAAAAACCACTCACATCCATGGTTAGGTCATAATCTTAGTTAAGTCTTCTTGGTTTCACCTGGGAGGTTACCTTTGGTAAAGTACAAAAGCCAGGATTATCAGCTATTTGTCCTGGCTAGAGCGGTAATAAGAGATTTGGTTAAAAGTCAGGCTCTGCTGTTTTGCATTGTGTTATCTGATGTTTTTTACTTTTAGGGTATCAGAAATTACATTATGAGAGAGCTTTTAACCTTGATGTGTAATAACTAGGTAGGAAATATACCTCAAGGGATGGCTAATGGCAGTTATGGGGGGATACTCAGTTCTTTGCATGTATGGATCAGAGAAGCATGCTCTTGACTACCTAGAAGACCACCCCCAACTGAGAGATAAGACTCCTACAGGGGATAGGCTGATTCCCTCTTTTGGGGGATCCAAGCCTGCTTATTAGTCTGTAGAACCTACATACTTGCCTGGCACTGTTCCTTAAAAGGCTCCAACCTAAAGACAGTAATTAACTTACGTCTTTAAGGAAAACTCCATATGTAAGATATTTTCTTAGCCATCTTGAAACCACCTTTGCAAAATTATGACCGAGACAGTAAAAAAGATCTAACTTAATTGACTCCATTTTGCTGTCCTTTTTTCATTCCTGGACAGGCTGAACTAACTTTGGGAGAAACTTAGTTTAGAGTTTAAAACAAAGGCTGGGTGTGGTAGCAATTGGGCGTGGTAGCTCACACCTGTAATCCCATCACTTTGGGAGGCTGAGGCGGGTGGATCACTGAAGGTCAGGAGTTCGAGCCCAGACTGACCAGTATGATGCAACCCTGTCTCTACTAAAAATAAAAAATTAGCCGGGTGTGGTGTCAGGTACCTGTAGTCCCAGTTGCTCAGAAGGCTGAGACAGGACAACTGCTTAACCTGGGAGGCGGAGGTTGCAGTGAGCTGAGATTGAGCCACTGCACTCCAACCTGGGTGACAGAGTGAGACACCGTCTCAAAAAAAAAAGAAGACAATAACAGCACTTTCCTAAAGCAGACCTTCTACTTGCCTGGGGACTAGATAGTTTTTGTAGGACTAACATTAGCCACAAGATTAGAAATTATGGGCTAGGAATCATGCCGCTGGAGGCTACAAGATTCTGACCTCCCCTGAACTGCTGCTAAAATCAGTCCTTGAGACATTCTGCAGACTCTGCACTTGATGGATCAGCTGGCAACACCCAGATCAATAAACTGACTCGTCTGATCTTGTGGCCCTCCGACCCAGGAACTGACTCAGCACAAGAAGACAGCTTCGACTCCTTATTATTTCATCCCTGACCAATCAGCAGTACTGGCTTGATGGCTTCCCCCCACCACGAAGTTTTCCTTAAAAACTCTGCTCCCTGCATGCTTGGGGAGACTGATTTGAGTAATAATAAAACTGATTTCCTGTACAGCCGGCTCTGTGTGAATTACTCTTTCTCTATTGCAATTCTCCTGTCTTGATAACGAGCTCTGTCTAGGCAGTGGGCAAGGTGAACCTATTGATCTGTTATAGTCTTAAAATATAGATTTGTCACGGGAAAGGAGTCTCAATGTAGACCTCAAGAGAGGGTTCTCAGATCTCCCACAAGAGGCAATTCAGGGTGAGTCCACAGAGTAAAGTAAAAGCAAGTTTTTATTAGGAGAGTAAAGAAACAAAACAATAGCTACTCCATAGGCAGAGCAGCCCCAGGGCTGCT
This sequence comes from Plecturocebus donacophilus, assembly GCA_004027715.1. Classification (NCBI taxonomy): domain Eukaryota; kingdom Metazoa; phylum Chordata; class Mammalia; order Primates; family Pitheciidae; genus Plecturocebus; species Plecturocebus donacophilus. The sequence goes on from PVKP010016648.1 coordinate 39,985, forward strand.
GGTTGGCTATTTTTGGTCATTTCTTAATTATATGCTAAATAAGGGATGGATTATTCATGAGTTTTCTAGGAAAGGGCAAGGAATTCCTAGAACTGAGGATTTCTCTCCTTTCTAGACCATAAAGGTTAATTTCCAGACATTGCCATGGCATTTGTAAACTCCGATGGCAATGGTGGGAGTGTCTTTTAGCATGCGAATGCATTATAAATAGCGTATCATGAGTAGTGAGGACAGCCAGAGGTAGCTTTCCTCACCATCTTGGTTTTGGTGGGTTTTGGCAGCTTCTTACGGCATCCTGTTTTATCAGCTGGGTTTTTGTGATCTGTATCTTGTGCTGATTTTCTGTCCTGTGACTAAGAATGACTGACCAGGAAATGCAGCCCAGCAGATCTCAGCCTCATTTTACCCAGCCCCTATTCAAGAGGGAGTTGCTCTGGTTGGAATGCCTCTGAAACACTTGCTAAATGCTTTAATGTCATAAACCACTTCAATTTTTTTCTTTTTTTTCCCAAGACTGGAGTCTGGCTCTATTGCCCAGGCTGGAGTACAGTGGCTCAATCTTAGCTCACTGCAGCCTCCACATCCTAGGTTCAAGTGATCCTCTTGCTTCAGTCTCCTGAGTAGCTGGAACTACAGGTGTGTGCCACCACACCTGGCTAATTTTTGTATTTTTTTTAGTAGACTCAGGGTTTCACCATGTTGGCCAGAAGCTTCTTTAATTTGATAATTGTTCAGCTTACCTGCCTGGGAGCCATTAGATTCTAAATAAGCCCCATTAGAGTCTAGATAATGCCTAACTTCCTGGGAATGCAGCCCAGCAGGTCTCAGCCTCACTTTACCCAGTTCCTACTCAAGATGGAGTCATTCTTGTCCCAAGCCCCTGATGCATTTTCCCCTCCCTTTTATGAGGAGACTTTTCATCCTAAGGGTTGTAGAGTGATTAAGATCCATCATTTGTAATTTCTTCTGGCTAAAAAGGGATGATGACATTCCTGCTTAACTATTAGGATCTCATATTCAGGGTAAAGAGGAGCTTAATCAGAAAGCATTGGTATGGTCAGGGTAAATTATAACTCTGAGTTCTGATAAAAGGTGATATTTAGAAAAATAATAGGTGTTCAATTTAATAAATTATCCAAAGTAAACTAAATGAGGAGGCTTTCTATGAACTGGGCAATTGTTGGAACCAAGCTGATATGGAGTCACTAGCCAATTCCATCCATGCCCAGAGTTAGATATTGATCCATATTTTTACGTTACTCATTCCTCTCTTTTTCTAAGCAGCAGCCAGAGATCACTGGTTGGTTCACAAGAATAAGCGGGGTCAGTTTAAATTGCAGAAAAAACTAAAAAGGTTTTTTGGCTTTTTATTAGTTCAATCTATGCAGTTAGTTCCTGTTTTGACTAATGCTTATAGACTCATTAGTTTTCCAAGAGAGTCTTGGAAGTTCTTTCCTCTCCATTTTAATGGCACACTTTCCAAACTTATCAGAAATTTGCATTTAAGAGTACTTGTCAGAGTTCTATAGCTGATTATAAACCACCTTTTGAAGAGGATCAAAACAAGACAATCGTCTGTGGATGGTGTGAAAGGAAAATAAATCTCAAGACTCTGAAATCACTAAGCAAATGTCAAGCTGGGAATTGCATCAGGCAAATCTGCCTTCCATTCTTAAATAAGGTAGCTACAAAGATTACAATTTAAAAAAAGTCACATACCTCCCTCACAATTTGTCCACAAGAAAATTCCTTGTGGGTCTCAAGATCTTCACCTTAAAACTGTTCTATTGAATTTCACACTGGCAGTGTAAATTGATAGCTTATTTTCACAGATGTAGGACAAAGGATAGAACTCAGAGTCATCCCTCTGCTCACATGAGACAAATACATATCTGATTGTTTCTTCTGCCCTACTATTTACATTATCTTATGTAAAAATTTAGATTCACTGAGCCAGATGATGGCATAAGTGACTATTCATCTACTCCCATGCCATAGGTAAACTGTGTATTCAGTGAAAGTCTGAACAGACTTGAAAAGATGCAACCATTTGTCTCTTATCTACCCACACATTTTTAAAATTTCTTCCTCTTCCCCCAATATCCATCCTTCCCCTTTTAAATATTGAAGCCCTCAAAATCTCTGGAGAATGGCACAGTCTCCTGGGCATATGTCCTTAACCTTGGTAAAATAAACCTTCTAAATTGATTGAGACCTCTCTCAGATACTTTTAGTTCACAATGTCAAAAAGTATTAGGGCAGCCATGAGACACAATTGACTAGGAATTTTGGTTATTTCTGTGGCATACAACAATTTTACATAACAGTTACAATTACTGATATAAAATACCGTTTTATATTTGACAATACTTTCTGTATGATTTTAACATACCAAATAGGCCAAAATATTTTATTTTGGACTTATGGAACTTAAAATCTAAAAGGATTAATCAGGTCAGAAAAAGACATAATTTAGAATTTGATTTTGGAAAGTTGGTCAAATATCAAAGGTTTAAAACACATTTTTTTAAATTATAAAATAAAATTCCAGGTCACTGTAAGTCATTTATTTAGTCAAAATGATAACTCGAAGATTTTTTTTTTTTATTAAGAGACAGGCTTCCACTATGTTGGCCAGGCTGATCTCGAACTCCTGACCTCAAGTGATCCACCTGCCTTGGCCTCCCAAAGTGCTGGGATTACAGGCGTGAGCCACCGCGGCCAGCCTATCAAAGATTTTTAAAAGGCAAAAACCTTTACTCATTAATAGAGGGAAGACAGCTTTCCAAACAATGCCTTTTTTCTCCCTTCTTTGTCCTGTAGCTTATTTAAAAGGCAAACAAAAATATTTCATTGTCTTTTAATATTATGTGAAAATGCTGTTCAAGAAAGAAAGCCAGATTTCACTTTTGCATTAATGTACTATTAATGTCAAACCCCATTCTTTTTTATTTTATTTTAAGACAGGGTTTCACCATATTGGTCAGGCTGGTCTCGAACTCCTGACCTCAGGTGATCCGCCCGCCTCAGCCTCCCAAAGTGCTGGGATTACAGGCGTGAGCCACCATGCCCAGCAAACCCCATTCTTAATAAAACCTTATAGACAAATCTATACAATCTTAATGTTTCACCATGAGGTAAGATTCTCATAAACCTTTTACAAGATTTTTGCTTTTTTAAAAAAGAAAAAAGAAAAAGAACAGATCAATGTTCCAAGGAAAACTCTGTTGTGCTTTATTTCAATGTTCAATTTATGGAAAAACTGAATAATATCCCCTTTAACTTTAACCAGTATGTTCACACATAGAATATGTTCTTTTATAAGATTAACCTTTCACAGTCTTCCACAACTTACTCAAACATCACCTTTATCCTATTTGACTGTTTTATTGTTTTGTTTTGTTTTGTATTTTGAGACAGAGTCTCGCTCTGGTGCCCAGGCTGGAGTGCAATGGTACAATCTTGGCTCACTACAACCTCCACCTCCCGGGTTCAAGTGATTCTCCTGCTTGTTGCAGCTGAGATTACAGGTGTGCACCACATGCTGGCTAATTTTTGTATTTTTAGTAGAGACAGGGTTTCACCATGTTAGTCAGGCTGGTTTCAAACTCCTGACCTCGTGATCTGCCCACCTCAGCCTCCCAAAGTGTTGGGATTACATGCCCGGCTATCCTATTTAACTTCTACAATCCTTTTTTTTTTCTTTTTGAGACAGAATCACTTTGTTGTCCAGGCTAGAGTGCAGTAGTGTGATCTCGGCTCACTGCAAACTCTGTCTCCTGGATTCAAGAGATTCTGGTGCCTCAGCCTCCCAAGTAGCCAGGATTATAGGCCTGTGATACCACACTTGGCTAATTTTTGTATTTTTAGTAGAAATAGCGTTGTGCCATGTTGCCCAGGCTGGTCTTGAACTCCTGAACTCAAATGATCAAGTGACCTGCGTCAACATCTCAAAATGTTGGGATTTATAGCCACGAGCCACTGCACATGGCCAAAACAATCCTTTAACCCTCTAAACTAGGCTAAAAATTCCACTTTCCCATGCCTTTTTATAATCTTTTACCAAAAACATTCTACTTTCCTTACACACCTTGTGTGTAAAGCTGTTTCTCCAGTAGTCTTAATTACATATATTACAATGTTAACTCTTAGCAACTTTTCTTTAGGTAAAAAACTTGGCTAGTAAGCAATTTTATTTATGTACCAGATGTGGAGACTAAGATAGCAGACAGTAGTGGAGATAAGGTCTGACTCTTTCCAGCGTAGCCAGGGGCATGGCTGCCCTCATATATCCCCAGGCCTTACCTAGACTCTAATGACTCCAAAGCAGATAAATTGAACAATTACCAAAAGTCATAGAAGCAGTTTATGTAGTTTAGTAAACATGGTATCTGACCTGCCTAACTTAGACCAAATGTTTAAATTTTAAAGACATTTTTATTTTACCAACAATCTTTAAAACTGTCTTTCTCTCTCAAAGATGATTTAAGTCATGTGAACTAAAAAGCAATAGAGTTTCTACTTTTCTGATGAAATATTTAAGTGCACACTTTTCTTTAAACCAATTAATTATAGCTCTTTTATATAAACATTATACACACAACACATATAAATATGCACACAGACAGAAGAAGAGCTTCTTTTTCTTTTTCTTTTTTTTTTATTTGAGACAGGATCTCGCTCTGTCACCCAGGCTGGAGTGCGGTGGCATGATCTCAGCTCATTGCAGCCTGGACCTCTCAGGTTAAAGCAATTCCTGTGCCTCAGCCTCCCGAGTAGCTGGGATTACAGGTGCCCGCCACCAAGACTGGCTTTTTTTTTTTTTTTTTTTGAGACAGAGTCACCCAGGCTTGGTGACTGTCACCCAGGCTTGAGTACAGTGGTGCAATCTCAGCTCACTGCAACCTCTGCTTCCTGGGTTCAAGTGATTCTCCTGCCTCAGCCTCCAGAGCAGCTGGAACTACAGTCGCCCACCACCACGCCCAGCTAATTTTTGTATTTTTACTAGACACAGGATTTCACCATATTGGCCAGGCTGGTCACAAACTCCTGATCTGGTGATCCACCCGCCTCAGCCTCCCAAAGTGCTAAAATTACAGGCATGAGCCACCTGGCCCAGTTTTTAAGTTTCTTAACCAAATTTCTAGCTTCAGGGTGGAGCCCTTTGAGGAACAGGGTCAGGAAAGCATGCAGCTTCCAAGAAGATGAGTCTCTGATCCAAACATGGGAAGAGCCGAGTATCCCTCATAGCTGCTATTAGCCATCCGTAAAAACGTATTTCCCACCTGGTTATTACATGCCAAGACTAAAAGCTCTCTCATAATGCAGGGTAATTTCTGGTACCTCCAAAAGTCAAAGCCATCAAGTAATGCAATGCAAAACACAGCAGAGCCTTAGATTTTGAGAGGAATCTCTCTGCTTTGAATTTCTGGGATTCCATGAGGAAAATAGGTTTTTCTCAAAATGAGGTCTTTGACCTCTGTGTTTCCCAAGGAGTCTCAGGCTCTTAGAAATTATCTCGGGTCCTCTCATGTGGGCATCAAAAGTAACAAGAAAAAAATGGAGGAAAATAATTCAGTGACTGAGAAGAAAAAACTTTTTTTCAGAAATACATGATTTAAGAAGAGAGAAAAAAAAAACATACTGGCCTTTTAAATATATACATAGCTTGGGCAGGGCGTGGTGGCTCACGCCTGTAATCCCAGCAGTGTGGGAGCTGGAGGCAGAAGGATCACTTGAGGTCAGGAGTTTGAGACCAACCTGGTCAACATAGTGAAACCCCGTCTCTACTAAAAATACAAAAATTAGCTGGACATGGTGGCAGATGCCTGTAATCTCAGCTGAGGCAGGAGAATTGCTTGAATCTGAGAGGCAGAGGTTGCAGTGAGCAGCGATCATGCCACTGCACACCAGCCTGGTCGACAGAGGGAGATATCATCTCAAGTAAGTAAGTAAGTAAATAAATGCATAGCTGGAGTGCAGTGGTGCAGTCTCAGCTCACTGCAACCTCTGCCTCCCGGGTTCAAGCAATTCTCCTGCCTCAGCCTCCCGAGTAGCTGGGACTAGTCACCATGCCCAGCTACTTTTTGTGTTTTTAGTAGAGACAGGATTTCACCATGTTGTATAGAATTGTCTCGATCTTTCGACCTTGTGATCCCCCCGCCTCAGCCTCCCAGAGCTGGGATTACAGGCATGAGCCACTGTGCCCAGCCAAATATCCACTTTTAATTAAACTGAGTTTTAACCAAATCTCTTATTACCAGACTCTAGCCAGGACAAACAGCCAATATTTCTGCCTTTTGAACTTTACCGATGGTAATCTCCCGGGATAAATCAATGAGCCTTAATTAAAGTTATGACTAAATGATGAGTGTTTTCAAAGAGGTGGTGAGCAATTTTACAAGATCTGGAATCTCCAAAGGTAGCTCTGCGAAAGAAAAATTCAAGACAGGAAACCTGATGGGTGGCTATAGGGGTCCCAAGTCCACATTCTATCCTGTGGTACCCCTCTCTTCATGACAGAACACAGAAAGACAAATTCAAAACACAAGGTACACCAGATTGACTGCAGCCTAAGGCTAGCCTCAGAAATCATTTTTTCCTGTTAATCAAAACTTTGCAGAGGAGACAAACGGTATTTTTTTAAACCATTTATTCAACCAGTTTGCACAGCGAGAGAGGACAGAAGCTTGAGTGGTAATATATATATATTTTTTGACAGGGTCTCTCTCTGTTGCTTGGGTTGGAGTACAGTGGTGCAATCTCTGCTCACTGCAACCTCTGCCTCCCAGGCTCAAGTGATCCTCCTACCTCAGCCTTCCAAGTAGCTGGTACTACAGGCATGCACCACTACACCCAGTTAAGTTTTGTGTTTCTTCTTAGAGATGGGGATTTCACCACATTGCCCAGGCTGGTCTCGAACTAACTCCAGGCGATCCTCCCACCTCGGCCTCCCAAAGTGCTAGGATTACAGGTGTGAGTTGCCGCACCTGGCCTCTGACTGGTAAGAAATTCTTACCCTTTTGCCAGCATGGCAAGTTTCCTTTCTCTGCAGGATTTTGATGGCCCTGCTTGCTGTGCCATAGCTATGGGGGCCAAGCTACGTGACAAAAGAAAATCATCTTTTTCTGTTTCATGCAACCATAAGCAAAAGCCTCTCAGTTTTGCAAGATGCTCCCCAAGGGGCTACAGGGACAAACTGAATTAACATGTTTCATTCTGGCTGGAGGGAAATACATGTGACAAAACATAGACACTAGCCACCCCACTGAGCACCCAATATAACCTGGCAAAGCTCAAACTTGCCCCTGTTGGGCCCTGTCATCTCTGATCTACTCAAAGTAGAGTGGAAGGACTTTCAACATGTGGTCTCTGGACAAGATGGAAGAGTGGACAGTCTCCCTGAATGATAGAAAAGATAGAGAAAGGAAAGGAAAGGAAGACGCAGAGGGAAAGTGGAGGGAGAAAAACATTGCCTGTGGCAGAGAAGGGGAGATGAGGAGCTCCAGAGGCCACAGAAAGACCCACCACCACAGCGACACTGAATCAAAGTTCAGACGACTGCTTGTCAATCACGAAGGAATCTCTTCCAGGAGCCCCACCAGCTCTCACTTTCCCGCTTTGAGGGAGAAAAAAAAACCTCCCTATGTCCTGTGATCCTGCACATGCCCAATCCTGTTGCCCACAGCCATCAGCAAAGAACACAAGG
>PVKP010016649.1:6659-47839 GCA_004027715.1 Plecturocebus donacophilus
TTACATCACCACCAGGCCTGCTTTACAAGAGCTTCTGAAAGAAGCACTACACATGGACGGGAACAACCAGTATCAGCCATTCCAAAAACATACCAAAAGGTAAAGAGCATCACCATAATGAAGAATCTACATCAACTAATGGGCAAAACAGCCAGCTAGCATTACCAGAAGCTGCAATTTTCGTCTCTGATAAAACAGAATTTAAAACAACAAAGAACATAAGAAACAAAGAGGGACATTACATGGTGGTGAAAGGATCAATGCAACAAGAAGAGCTAACGATCCTAAATATATACGCACCCAATACAGGAGCACCCAGATACATAGGGCAAGTTCTTAATGACTTACAAAGAGACTTAGACTCCCACACAATCATAATGGGAGACTTTAACATTACACTGTCAATATTAGACAGATCAAAGAGATAGAAAATTAACAAGGATATCCAGGACTTGAACTCAGACCTGGAACAACTAGACTTAACAAATATTTACAGAACTCTCCTCCCACAAATCCACAAAACATACATTTTTCTCAGTATCACATTATACCTATTTTAAAAGTGACCACATAACTGTAAGTAAATCACTCCTCAGCAATTGCATAGCATTTCACAGGTTTAAATAAAATGTTGGTTGGCTGCTTATTTGTTATTTTCATCCCCTATTCCTTCCTGTCTCCATTGTTAAGCACAATTATTGGCATAAAAGCATTTTTTAATACCCATTTTTAAACTGCATTCTAGCCTGGGCAATAAAACAAGAATTCCATTCTCTCTCCCTCTTTCTCTTCCTCTTTCTCTCTTTCATTCTTTTTTTCTTTCTTTTCCTGTTTCTTTCTTTCTCCTTTTCTCTCTTTTTCTAAAAAAAAAAAAAAAAAAAAAATAGAATGCCTAAGACAGGGTAATTTATAAAGAACAGACATTTATTCTCTCACAGTTCTAAAGCCTAGGAAGTCCAAGACCTAAGCACTAGAATCTAGTATGGGCCTTCTTACTTTGTCCTCACGTGGAGAAAGTCAGAAGGGCAAGAAAGATGAGCTCTGTGTCTTCACATGGCAGAAGACTAGAAGAGAGTCTGCTCCCACAAGCCCTTTTTATAGCAGCCTTAATCAGTTGATAAGGGTGAAGACCCATGACCTAAACACTTCATATTAGGTGCCACTTCCCAGTACTGTTACATTGGAGATTAAGTTTCCATGCCTGAATTTTGGGGGACACATTCAGACTATAGCACAGCTCCTATGGGCTGAATTGTGTTCCGCTGAAATGCTTTTGTTGAAGTCTTAATATGTCTTTCATCTGACTTCAGAATGTGACTCTATTTGGAGACAGGGTTCTGAAAGGGGTAATCAAGTTAAAATAAGGTCATTATGGTGGGTCCTAATCCAATATGACTGATATCCTTATGAGAAGAGAAACTCTGGACGCAGACATGTGCAGAGGGAAGACAATGTGAATATACAGGGAAAAGATGGCCAAGTCAAAGACAGATGGCTCTGAAGAAACAGCTCTGCCAGCACCTTGATCTCAGACATCTAGATTTTAGAATTGTGAGAAAATAAATTCGTTTTTTTTTTTTTTTTTTTTTTTTTTTTAGATGGAGTCTTGCTCTGTCACCCAAGCAGTAATCTGGGCTCACCGCAACCTCTACCTCCTGGGTTCAAATGATTCCACTGCCTCAGCCTCCTGAGTAGCTGGGATTACAGGCACATGCCACCACGCCCAGCTAATTTTTTGTATTTTAGTAGAGATGGGCTTTCACCATGTTGGCCAGGATGGTCTCAATCGCCTGACCTTGTGATCTGCTCGCCTTGGCCTCCCAAAGTGGTGGGATTGCAGGAGTGAGCCACTGTGCCCAGCAAAAATAAATTTCTGTTGTTTAAGCCACTCAGTCTGTGGTACTTTGCTATGGTAGCCATAGTAAGCTTACACATCGGGCAAGTGTTTTTCAAATAATAATAGGCTGGTATTATCACATTCAAAATAAGTGAAAACTTTGAAATGGAACAATAAATAGGCTGTGAGATGGCTACTTATTGTTAAAATGCTCACTCTGAAGGTATTCACCTGGGTGTGGGTGGGCTGAGTCTGAAAAGAAGGTCAGTGGAGGGTGGAGGGATTGGAGTTGGTTTTTTAGGTTTGGGATAAGCAGTGGAAAGTTTACAGAAGTTACAGTTTAGGGCAGTTTATGCAAGCTGGGAGGGGGCTGTAGGGTGTGGAATCTCCAGGTTGACCAAGGTCAGTTACAAAGTCTAATTGCTTTATCAGTAGGGGCGGGAATAAGGAACAATAGAGAATATCTCAAAGTTAATTAGGCACCGCAGGGCTTGATCATTTCTACCCCTTTTCTGGTCTTCCAGTGTACTTCAGATTTTCCAGGAACTCAGCTGGAGTGTCCGTGCAGGTCACAGAGGTTACCACGGCATCCTTGGCATTGTCAGTCAGCCTAAAATACCTTAATTCCTGTCTTTTTATATTAGTAATATGAAGGAAAAAGAAAGGAAGAGTGGAGGAGGAACATTAGGAAGATCGGCACAGAGGGGCGATGGGGCAATGTTTCTCAGGGCTTCTTCGAGCAGGATTGGGGGCTGTGCAGGAACCTACAAATGGGAAAGAAATTAGATGGCTGGGAGATCTCGGGGCAAGGGGTTATTACAAGGAGCATTTGTGTATTGACTGATGGGTTGCCATTTGTATATGGTTTTGTAGTATTTGAAAGATTAATTGAAAACACAGGGTCCAAATAAGAGAAGGAGAAAGATAGGTATCAGAAGACTAAGGACTGGAAGAAGCCATGACACTCAGAGACTGTCCAGCCAGTCCAGCCAGTCCAGCCAGGTGCAGAATAGCCATTTGCTTGATGAGCAATCTTTTTGGGCTCTTGTAATTTATTGATGGTATCATATATGAGGCCAGACTGGTTTACATAAAAACAACATTCTTCATTTGGGAATGGGCAAAGACCTCCTTTTTCAGCAGTCAGTGAATCAAGACCTCTGCAGTTTTGGAGGACAATTGCAGCTAGGAATTTACTTGAGCTTGAAGAAGGGATAGTGATTGAGTTAATTCTGCAATGCTAGCAGAGAAATCATTACAATTGAAGTGATAAGGCCTGCTATGCCTGTGCCGAGTGCAGTAATAATTCCTAACCCTACAAGTAAGGGGATCCATGGAATGACCAGCTTGTGTTGCGTCAGGGCCACAAGAGGAAGAGGGAGGCTTTCATCTCCATTGGAAACTGAATTTTGGGAGTAAGGAAAACTAGGGTACAATTGCCTGTCCAGTTGGTAGGAAGGCAGATGTAAGTCCAGTTGGTAGGAAGGCAGAGGAAGAACCACAGAGGAAAAAATGTCCTTGGCTTAGACAGAACTGGAAGTTTAAACTGAAAAGGTGAGAAAGTGTTCTGAGGGGGCTGGGGCTTTGGAGCCAAAAGCCAAGGGAACCAGCAGGGGCTGCAGCTGGTAAAGGTTGTAGCGGGGTTTCGTAGGGTAACTGTGTGCAGGGAGAATTTTTGTTTTCATGGTGTATGAGGAAGCACGTGGTATCTATAAGTAGCCACTCACTTTCATTAACAAGATTGGGTTTGAGCAGACAGGAAGAGGGGTCTGGAGGAGAGTCTGAGGAGCAAGGGGAGGGCGGCCAAGGATGCAGTGAGAGACAGGGTCAATGCCTACCTAGACAAAACTTGAAGTTTATTTGCCAATCTTGTGTAGGGGAAAATTCTCGGGCCTGATTTGTAGGAAAAAGGGGTGGTGGGTCTGAGAAAGCCCTGAGGAGTAGGAGAGTGGCAGATGGAACATTGAGATGTGATTGTTTTGAAGATGGACTTCCATGGTGGAAAATAAATAGGGGTTTTAAGAGATGATCCAGGGGCTTGTATTCTACATGGAAGCAGTCATGAAAGAATGAGAGGATAGAGTGAGCTTGTGGGGCAGGGAAGAGGAACTTCCAACCATTTGTCTTACATAGGAAGCAACTGGTAACACGAATTTCTGGAGGGAGAATAGGTGGGGGAGATAGATGGGAAGGAAAAATACTGGCCCTGAAGGGGGGGCGGATACTGGGGTGTCCACTGCTGTTTGGCTGTTTTGTTGGCTAAGGCATTTCCTTGGGCAATGGGATCTGACGGATTTTGGAGTTCTCTGCAGTGGATAATTCTGGCCTTGGCTGGGAGGAGAGCGGACTTAAGGAGGGCCTTTATTAATCGGGCATTGATAATAGGGGACCCCTGTGCAGTGAGAAAACCTCTCTCTGCCCATATGGCAGCATGGTGGTGTAGGATGTGGAAGGAGTATTTAGAGTCGGTATAGATATAAACATTTTGTCCTTTGGCAAGAGTAAGAGCACAGGTTAAGGCAATTAGTTCAGCTTGCTGAGAAGTGGTGGAATGGGGGAGTGTGGCAGGCTTGCGAATAAATTAGTGGGATAAAAAAGCATAGCGAGCTTTGGCTGTGCCAACCGACTGGACTTGGAGGAACTGCCAGCAATAAACAATGTGTGGTCTAGGTCTGGAAAAGGAAAAAGAGAAATGTGGGGAAATGGGGAGGATGCTATATGGATTAGGGAGACACAGTCATGGGGTTCAGGGTTTGTGCTGGGTATTAAGTGAGAGGCTGGGTTGAAGTCAGGTCCAAGAGCAATGGTTACTGTGGGGTTTTAATGAATAGGGAATAGAGTTGGAGAAGGTGAGGGGCTGAAAGTGTGTGAGGTGTGAAGAGGAAACTAAACTTTGGAGGTTGTGGGAGCTATAGAGGGTAAGTGGGGGATAGCCTGTGATTTTGAGGGATTCTAAGAATATCAGGGTGGCAGCTGCTGCCGCGCATGGGCATGAGGGCCAGTCCAGCACTGTGGGGTTAAGTTGTGTGTATAAAAAGGCTAAGGCTGTGGGCCTGGATCCTGTATAAGAATTCCGTTGGCACAGCCTTTTATTTCTGCTGTGTAGAGAGAGGAGGGTTGAGAGGAGTTGGGGAGTGCTAAAATAGGAGCAGACTCTAAGGCCTTTTTTAGAGAACAAAAGGAAGAATGGGGGAAGGATTTATGGGGTCAGCTAAGTTTCCTTTTGTAAGTTCATAAAGGTGAATGGTTGGAGGGCAAAACCTGGTATCCAGAGGCAAAAGTATTTCTCCATCCTAGGATGGAGAAATGTTGTTTAGTGGATGGGGTTGGGGTTTGGGAAATTAACTGGCTACGGTTGGCAGGGAGAGTGTGTGTATTCTGTTGGAGGATTACGCACAGATAGGTGACAGATGAGGAAGAAATTTGGGCTTCAGGAGGGGATATGGGAAACCCCTTTGATTATAGGTGCTGACGAAGCAGGAGGGTGAATGAAAAGGCCCTGCTGTAATAGACGTGTGGGAACAGGCTTTAGGCCTTTTAAAGCCTGTTGTGGGATGGGGTACTGGCACTGGGCGGGGTCAGGGTGATTAGGTTTTAAGGGGAAGATGAGGGGTGAGTGACGCGTAACAAGGGATGGGGAGGCGGTGTCCCGCACCCTAGGGTTACGGTAGGGGGACATATGAGGGGGCTATTGAGAGAGGTACAGGTTTGGGGAGGAGGGTGACAATGAGGTGTGGCTGTAGCCCAGGAATAGTTAAGGAGGCAGACAATTTCGCTAGGATATCTTGGCCTAACAGGGGAACTGGACAAGTGGGGATGGTTAGGAAAGAACGTGGAAAGGAGTGCTGGCCTCATTGACACCAGATCTGGGGAGTTGTGAGAGGCCTGGAGGCCTTGCCAGCAATCCCCACAACAGTTAGAGAAGCCGCAGAGACGGGTCCTTGAAAAGAAGGCAGCATGGAGTGGGAGGCCCCCGTGTTGATTGAAGGGAAGGGACTTACCCTCCACCATAAGAGTTACCCGAAGCTCGGCATCCATGATGGTCCAGGGGGCCTCCGAGATGTTTGTGCAGCGTCAGTCTTCAGCCACCAAGCTGAGGAGATCTGGGAAGGATTTGGTCTTGGAGCTTTGGGTTGGAGCTCCAGGAGCTCTGGAAGCAGCAATATGAGTTGGATAGTCTGACTTTCTGTGGGGTCCCCATGCAGAGGGGCAGGGCTTAAGAGGAATCCTGGGCTGTGGGCATTCTTTGGCCCAGTGGCCAGATTTCCAACACCTGAAGCAAGGTCCAGGAGGGGTGGCTGGACACTGCACTCTGGGCACTTTGAAGTCTTTGTGAGCCGGTGGTGTGGCTGCGGTTTGTCTTATGGCAGAGGCATCATGTGTAGTTCTGAGATGCACTGCCGCTGCGCAGCTTCTTCCCTATTATTGAACACCTTGAAGGTGAAGTTGATTAATTCCTGTTGTGGGGTTTGAGGGCCAGGTGTTAAATCTCTGTAGCTTTCTTAACGTCAGAGGCTGATTGGGTGACAAACTGCATGTTAAGCATTCTTCGGGGGTCAGAGTAGAAGTAAGGAAGACATTTAAATCACTCCAGGTGAGATTATAGGACTGGGTTAAGTATTGGAGGATCTGATGAAAAGGAGCCTAACTGTTGGCCAATTTGGAAAGGTCAGATAAAGAGAAAGGAATGTGCACCCTAAATATGCCTTCGGCTCCAGCCACCTCTTGAAGGAGGAATTGTTGAGCAGGGACGGAGGAGGTAGCCGGGGGGCTAAACTGTAAGCTGGACTGGGTATGAGGTGGGGGAGGTGACCGGAGGCATAAGGAGGTGCATTGTGGGCAGAGGAAGAGGAGGGAGGCTTGGGAGTGGGGGTTAGGGCTTGGATTGGGGTCTGGTTCAGACAGGCGAGGAGGAGAAATGTTCGAAGGGTCGATGGATGAGGAGGATTCTGGGTCACTGGCAGAGGCAGGAGGGGCAGACAGAAGGGAGAGAAGGAAAATTTGGGATGGGTTGCATTGAGAACAGAGATTACGGAGGGATTGGAGTGTAAATAAAATGCCTGGACATTGGGCACGTTAGACTATTTGCCCATTTATTGACAAAAATTGTTTAGGTCTCACAGAATAGAAAAATTGAAAGTGCCATTTTCTGGCCACTTGGAACCATTGTCTAATTTGTATTGAGGCCAGGCCATATTACAGAAAAAATGTGATGTTAGGTTTCAGATCAGGTGACAGTTGAAGAGGTTTTAGGTTTTTTAGAATGCAGGCTAGAGGTGAAGACAGGGGAATAGAGGGTAGAATATTGCCCATGGTGAAGGAGTTAAGTTTTAAGGAAAGGAATAGAGTAGAGGAGAGGAGAAGGAGTGAGCAGCTACCAGGGTTTTTAGTAGCATCCCTGACTGAATCCTGGGCTGTAAATGTGGGTGAGCGATCAAGGCAGGCGTCCCTGTGATTGACCAGATACCAAGTGAAGACTGTCTTCCCGAGTCCATGACCAACATTGGAGTTTTTGAACAAGAGGGAGAGACTTGCTTCTCTGTGTCTACACAGATAAAGAGTGTCTCCTTTGACTCTACTAGAAGGAGAAAGCTTTAAAGGAAAAGAGAGAGAAGGAGGGAGAGACTTGTCTCCTCTTCTCTGAAGAAAAAGAGAAAGAAAGAGAGAGAGACTTGTTTCCCATTCTCTGAAGGAAAAGAGAGAAAAAAGGAGAGAGAGAGACTGCTTACCTGATCTGAAGGTGGTGAGAGAGCTGTTCTGCATGCTAAGCACAAGCTGCTGGTCTGGTCTAATGTGTTGGGGTCTCAGGTGGGTCTCTTCCCAGAGAGGGAGTGGGGACAGGGGGCTGGTCTTCCCAGAGGAGTACCCCTGTCCCAGGTTTTTGGCACCAAATGTTAAAACTCGCACTCTGGATGACGAGATCCCTGCCAAACAGGCTTTGTGTGAACAACATGGCTGTTTATTCACCCAGGTACAGGCTGGCTGAGTCTGAAAAGATAGTCAGTAGAGGGTGGTGGGATAGGAATTGGTTTTATAGATTTGGGGTAAGCAGTGAAAAGTTACAGAAGTTACAGTTTAGGGTGATTTTTGCAAGCTGGGAGGGTGTCATAGGGTCTGGAGTCATGAGGTTGACCAAGATCGGATACAAGGTCCAATTGCCTTAGCAACTGGGACAGGAATAAGGAACAATAGAGAATATCTCAAAGTTAATTAGGTGCCACAAGGGTTGATCATTCTTCCTCTTTTCATGGTCTTCCAGTTACTTCAGGTTTTCTAATTCTGGGAGGCCATCCAGAGGTGTATGTGTGGGTCATGGGGGTGTCCATGGTGTCCATGGTGCTGTCAGTCAGCCTAAAAGACTTTATACTTATGAGACACTCACAGACATTACTGATGTTGACTATAGCCAAAGAAATCTCATGGAGACTACACTACTGCACCTACCCAGAGCTAAAGCCAAAGCACCATCCCAACTGATAACTATAAAACACATCTACAGGAAAGAAGTCTGTCCCTGTGAAAGCTGCACCACAAAATGGGAAGAGGTGACTATTCTACCACATGTACAGGTATCAATGTAGGAACACAAGAAACAAGAAAAAGTAAGGAAATATGACACCTCCAAAGGAACATGATGATTCTCCAGTTACAGACCCTGAAGAAAAGGAATCTATGAAATGCCTGAAAAGAAATTCAAAATAATGATCTTAAGGAAACTCAGTAAGATATGGGAGAATTTAACAAAATAAGGAAATTTAACAAAATAAGGAAAGCAATTCATGATCTGAATGAGAAATTTAACAAAGAAATAGATATCAAAAAAAACCCCCAAAACCAGAAAATTTGGAGCTGAAGAATTTAATGAATAAAATAAAAAATACAGTTGAGAGCTTCAACAATAGACTAGATCAAGGAGAAGAAAGAATTTCTGAAATTCTTTTGAAATAACCCAGTCAGACCATCAAAAATAAAAAGTTAAAAAGAAAAAGCTGGGCACAGTGGCTCATGTCTATAATTTTAGTTACTTGAGAGACTGATGTGGGAGAATTGCTTAAACTTAGGAGTTTGAGACCAGCATGGGCAACAAAGTCAGACCCCATCTCTGGGGGAAAACAAATAGCCAGTTGTGGTAGCATACATCTGCAGTCCTAGCTACTAGCGAGAATGAGGTGGAAGGATGATTATGCCCAGAAGTTTGAGGCTGCAGTAAGCTTTAATCATACCACTGCACTCCTGCCTGGGCAACAGAGTAAGACCCTGTCTTTAAAACAAAGAAAAGAATGAAGAAAGCAGCCTAGGGGACTTGTGAGGCATGATTAAGTGAACAAATATTTACACTATGTATGTTTAAGGAGAAATGGGAAAAAATTATAGAAAAACCCATTTAATGAAATAACAGCTGAAAAATTCCCCAGTCTTGGGAGAGATATAGATATCCAAATCCAGAAAGCTCAAAGGTTCCCAAATAGATTCAACCCAAAAAGATCTTCTTCAAGTCACATTATAGTAAAACTGTAAAAAAGACAAAGAGTTTTAAAAATAACAAGACAAAAGTGTCATTGCATACAAGGAAATCCCTAGCAGATTTCTCAGCAGAAAACTTACAAGCCAGGAGAGAATAGGATGATATATTCAAAGTTCTGAAAGAACAAAACTGCCAGCCAAGAATAGTGTACCCACCAAAGTTATCCTTCACAATGAAGGAGAAAAAGACTTTTCCAGGTGTCTTAGACCATTCTTGCATTGCTATAAAGAAATACCTGAGATTAGGTGATTTATAAGAAAAGAGGTTTTATGGGCCTATGGTTCTACAGGCTGTGAAGGAAGCATAGTGGCATCTTGCTTCTGGGGAGGCCCTAGGAAGTTTCAAATCATGGCAGAAAGCAAAGGGGGAGTAGGTACATCACAAGGTGAAAGCAGAGCAAGAGAATGTGGGGAGGTGTCTTTCACTTTTAAGTGGCTAGATCTCATGAGAACTCACTATTGAGGACAGCACCAATGAGATGCTGAAAAACTTTTTTTTTTTTTTTTAAGGAACTCGATGTTTATTTTCCATCAGTCTTATTTCCATGTTGCTTAAGAGCCCATGCAAGAACAGCTTAAGACCATTCAGTGGTTGCTCCTACCCATTCAGTGGCCTAAGCAGTGGGAGCTGCAGACCAGTCTTCCATGGCAGGCTGAGCACTACAGTCTTCAGTAGGGAACTGCTGGATAGGCACAGAGGGCACCTGCATGCCTTCACACCAGTCTGCAACTTCAGGCTGAGTAGCAGTGAACTCAGGAGCTGGAGCAGTCCATTCATCCTGAAATTCCTCCTTGGTCACAGCCTTTTCAGCAGCAGCCTGCTCTTCTTTTTCAATCTCTTCAAGATCTCTGTAGAAGTAGAGATCAGGCATGACCTCCCACAGGTGTTCACAAGAAATGGTGCCATGCATGCGCAAAACTTCCTGAGCCAGCATTCACCACATCAACCCACTGAGTGAGTGCCCTTGTTGTTGCCTGGGATGGCAATGTCCACATAGCGCAGAGGAGAATCTCTTTTACAAAGAGCAATGGTAGGTAGGTTAACGTAAGATGCTTTCATGAGAGGCTGGTGGTCAGCCCTGGGGTCAGTAACCACAAGCAGCCGTGGCTCCTGGAAGGCTGCCTGGATCTGGTTAGTGAAGGTTCCAGGAGTGAAGCAGCTAGCAATTGGAGTGGCTCCAGTGGCAGCAGCAAACTTCAGCATGGCCCTCTGGCCAGTATTTCTGGAGGATATAGCACTGACATTAGCAGGGTTTTCAATGGCAACAATGGTACGAGCTGCCAGGTGAAGCTTCTCCCAGGTCCTCTTCAGATTTATGATGTAGATCACTTCTCCTTTTATAGATGTACTGTTCCATCCGGAAGTCAAGGTTGTTGCCACCTAAATGGGTTCCTGCTGCAAGGAACTTAAGGATGTCCTCCTCCTTCATTTGCAGGACATCAAGGGCTCCGGACATTGTGAAAGTTTCTCTTTAACTTACAACAGGAATCCAGAACAACACTGTATGGACCCCTCGGCAGGTAGCGCAGAAAGTGGTGATAAACTAATCCTCTTGGAATTATAAATCAACATGAGATTTGGGCAGGGACACACATTCAGACTATATCACCAGACAAGCAAAAGCTGAAGGGATTCATTATCACTGGACTGCCTTATAAGAAATGCTTGACCAGGAGTGGTGGCTCACACCTGTAATACCAGCACTTTGGGAGGCCGAGGCAGCAAATCACCTGAGATCAGGAGTTAGAGGCCAGCATGGCCAATATGGTGAAACGCCGTCTCTACTAAAACTACAAAACTTAGCCAGGCGTGGTTGTGGGTGCCTGTAATCCAGCTACTTGGGGGAGGGTCTGAGGCAGGAGAATTGCTTGAACCCAGGAGGCAAAGGCTGCAGTGAGCTGAGATTGTGCCATTATACTTCAGCATGGGTGACAGAGCGAGATTCCATCTAAAAAAAAAAAAAAAGAAAAGGAAGAAATGCTTAAGAAAGTCCTACATTTGGAGGAAAATGATGATAACTGCCATCATGAAATCATGTGAAAGTATAAAACTCACAGGTAGAACAGTTACCCAAATGAGAAAGAGAAAGGAATCAACCCTTATCACTATGGAAAACCACCAAATCACAAAGATAAACAAGAGAGGAAGAAAAGAACAAAAGATATATAAAACAACTAGAAAACAATTAAAAAATGTCAGGAGTTTTTTTCTTACCTATCAATAATAATCTTGAATGTAAACATTAACTTCCCCAATTAGATAGATATAGGCTGAGGCTGGTTATGGTGGCTCATGCCTGTAATCCCAGGAATTTTGGAAGATGAGACAGGCAGAGCATGAGGTCAGGAGATCAAGACCATCCTGGCCAACATGGTAAATCCTCGTCTCTACTGAAAATGCAAAAAATTAGCCAGGTGTGGTAGTCCCAGCCAGGTAGCATGCACCTGTAGTCCCAGCTACACAGGAGGCTGAGGCAGGAGAATCACTTGAACCCAGGAGGCGGAGGTTGCAGTGATCTGAGATTGCACCACTGCACTCTAGCCTGGGTGTCAGAGCGAGACTGTCTCAAAACAAAAACAAAAATAAGAAAAATATAGGTTGGCTGAATGGTTAAAAAAATCAAGGCTCAACTGTATACTGCCTACAAGAAACTCACTTCACCTATAAAGACACACATAAACTGAAATTGAAGGAATGAAAAAAGATATTTCATGCAAATAGAAACCAAAAATGAACAAGAGCAGCTATACTTAATTAGACTTAAACAGACTTCAAGTCAAAAGCTTTAAAAAGAAATACAGAATGTAATTATATAATAATAAAGGGATCAGTTCAGCAAGACGATATAACAATTCTAAATATATATGTACTCAACACTGGAGCACTCAGATATATAAAGCAAATACCATTAAATTTAGGGGAAGAGATAGATATCAGTACAATAATAGTTGGGGATTTAAATGCCCCACTGTCAGCATTGAATAGATTATCTAGACAGAATATCAACAAAGAAACATTGGATTTAAACTGCACTATAGACCAAGTGGACCTAACAGACATTTACAGGACATTTTATTTAATAGTTGCAGAAAAACTCATTCTTCTCATCAGCACATGGAACATTCCATATGTTAGACTACAAACCAAATCTCAACAAATTTTTAAAAATTGAAATCATATCAAGTATCCATGTTCCCCACAATGGAATAAAACTTAAAAATCCATCACTAGAAGAACTTTGGAAACTGTACAAATACATGGAAATTAAACAACATGCTCCTGAATAAGCAATGGGACAATAAAGAAATTAAGAAGAAAATTAAATTTTTTTTGAATCAAATGAAAATAGAAACACAAAATACCAAAACCTATAGAAGATACAAAAAGCAGGAATAAGAGGGAAGTTGATGGCCATATACAGCTATGTCAAACAAGTAGAAATCTTTTAAATAAACAATCTAATAATGTACCTTGGGAGACTAGAAAAGCAAGAAATTAGTAGAAGGAAAGAAATAATAAAAATTAGAGCAGAAATGAATATTGTTGGGACTAGAAAAATGCAAAGGATCAATAAATCAAAAAGTTGGTTTTATGAAAAGATAAAAAATTTAGACAAACTTTTAATTAGACTAAGAAAAAATGAGAGAAGATCCTAATAAATAAAATCACAAATAAAAAAGGAGACATTACAACTGATAACACAGAAATACAAAGGATCATTAGAGACTATTGTGAATAACTATACATCAACAAATTGAAAACCTAGAGGAAGTGAATAAATGCTGGACACATACAATGAACCTATTTCAGGTTCAATCTTGGTAGGTTGTATATGTCCAGGAATAAGAAATAGAAAACCTGAATAAACCAGCAATGACTGAAAAATTGAATCAGTAATAAAGTCTTCCAACAAAGAAAAACCCATGACCAGATGGCTTTACTGTGAATCCTATGAAATTTTTAAAGAACTAACACCAATTTCTCTCAAATTACTAAAAAAAAAATTGATGGTGTGGAAATTCTTCCTAACTCATAGGCTAGCTTTGCCCTAATACCAAAATGAGACAAACACAAAACAAAAAAAGAACTGTAGGCCAATATCCCTGATGAACATAGCTACAAAAATCCTTAATAAAATACTAGGAAACCAAATCCAACAGTGCATCAAACAGATTATCCACCATGATCAAGTGAGGTTTATCCCTGGGATTCAAGGATGGTGCAACATACATAAATCAATAAATGTCCTACAGAGCATCAACAGAATGAAGGGCAAAACCAATATTATCATCTCAATATCTTCCTGTATTTGATAAAATTTAACATCCCTTCAAGATAAAAAAAAGCTCAACAAATTAAGTATAGAAGGAATATATCTCAATAAACTCCATATATGACAAACCCACAGTTAACATCATACTGAACAGTATGATGTATTTCCTCTAAGAACTGGTGAAAGACAAGGATGTCCACTCTTGTCACTCTTCTGCAGCATAGTATTGGAAGTTCTAGCCAGAGCAATTAGGCAAGAGAAAGAAATAAAGAATATCCAAGTTGGAAAGGAGGACATCAAATTGTCTGTTTGCAGATGACATGATTGTATGTGTACATATATATATATATATATATATATATATATATACACACATATATATATATATACACATATATATATAACCACACACACATATGTGTATATGTATGTGTATATGTAGTCCTCTCTCTTTACAGACACAGTATATGACTGGTTGCACTGCTTGAAGTTTTGCCCACTAGCAGAATTTCCCTTAGCTATTGTTTTGAGGGACACTGTAATATACTGTAGTACTACAGCAATCAATTTTTTAGTTTACAGAAGCATTTAGTATAAAACCATTTATAAACCCATTCTTGGTTAAGTGGCTGTAAGGAATTTTCCATAAGTCTCTGCATATATATTGAGGGGAGGTAATGAAGCAGGAATAGGTATTCTGGAAACCTGCCATCCCTGTTTAAGCAATCAGCTTATTATGCCTTCAGTACCTTTTGAGTCTGATATATACTGTTTCCACTTTGTGATGAACTAGATGTTGTGTCTGTCTAACATACAATCTGTGATGGGTAGCTCAGTTCTCGTGGTCATTTAAGGTATTTAATCTTTGCCAAACTCAGTAGAACTCCAGGACATGTTTCTTCAAAGAAGCCATGTTATCTGCAGAAGAATGCAAGTCGTACTTCAAAACTTTAAGTGGCAACATTATGATTCTTTTATTGCTGCATTCTAGTGGTTCTGCCTAGCATTCCATTTGTTACAAAAGCTGACTATTACTGAATCTGCTAGGTCATAAGGTCCAGGTAGCAGAACAGCTTTTAAATTTCATCCAGGACCTCCTGTAGAGCTTTCTTTTACTTGTGGATTCACTCTGGTAGTTTGCTTAAATATCTATTTGTTGCCTATCCGATCAAGAGAGACCTAAATCATGTTGTGTCTTTATTTTCCTTGCATGAACTGCAGTGTTCAGCAACTTATCCTTTATTTTAGAGGCGCTATCTCAACATGATCCAGACTACTGAACCCCTAGAGATGTCACTGAAGTAACAGGGTATTATCTGCCATCCTGGATCACTTATGTGTATCACTTTGGCACATAGGATACTTGCTATTTTCTGCTCATCAGTTCTACTTAGCATGATGTGATGTGTGAGGTGGGTTGGCCTGATATTCTGTGGCATTTCAAGACATCAGCATCTCTATGAATTAGATCAGAGATTGATCCTTTCTGTGAAGGACTGTGTGTCAAATATTTTAGGCTTTGTGATCTATGTAGTCTATGTTACAGCTATTCAACTCTGTAGTGTGAAAATAGCCATAGATAAATAATATGTGAGCAAATGAGTATGGCTGTGTTCTACCAACACTTCATTTATGTGAAATTTGGATTTCTTTATTATTGATTTTTTAATACATCTTATTACACTAGTCAGAGAAATTTGAATTTCATATAATTCTTATTTACCTTTAGATAAATTCATCATTTAATTTTTGTCAACCATTAAAAAATATGAAAATTATTCTTAGCTTATGGACCATGCAAAAATGTGGCAGGATAAATTTGGTCTGTGGGTTGCAATTTGCTTACACTTGGGTTAGATTACGGCAGAGAACCATAACATTGACATCGACACCTAAGGAAAGACCATAAAAGTATATTGCTGACTGTACTGGATGAAAACAAACTCTTCCTGTGATTCTCATATGTTGTTATACAGAAATAAACATATAACACTGCATAGTAGATGCCAGGGGCTATATTGATTCACTCCACTAAAGAAACCAAATCTGAAACAGTATCTGCAGCTGGACTCACCACCTAATTTATTTTATGTTAATCTGTAGTCATTCTCCATGTTACTTCTGCCTTCTGATATGTCATATAAGCAAGATAAATGGTAATGTAATAGGAATCACTACCTTAGAATTTCAAGTTTTTGATAGTAACACTAATCTCTGCTATTCCTCCGGAGGATTTTAAAGTATAATAAAATATAATTAGTTAGAAATAATTACATAGAATATTATATATACGGTGATTTAAGTATATATGTTTTTATGTACACAGATTACTAATGTATATATTACACTATTAAAATGGTTTTTACTGGCCAGGCTTGGTGGCTCACACCTGCAATCCCAGCTCTTAGGGAGGCAGAGGCAGGAGGATAGCTTGAGCTCAGGAGTTTAAGACCTGCCTGGGCAATATAGCGAGATCCTGTTCTAAAAAAAAAAGTTTTTATTTGGTCATGGCATTATGCTTAATATTTTCTACTTTTGCATTGTAACTATTTCATTTCTTACAGTGAACATATATTTCTTTACAGTCATAAAAAAATCTAGTTTGGGCCGGGTGCAGTGGCTCATGCCTATAATCCCAGCACTCTGGGAGGTTGAGGAGGGTGGATCACCTGAGGTGGGGAGTTTGAGACAGCCTGACCAACATGGAGAAACCCCGTCTCTACTAAAAATACAAAGTTACTGGGGCATGATGGTGCACGCTTGTAATCCCAGCTACTTGGGAGGCTGAGGCAGGAGAATTGCTTGAACCCTGGGGGGTGGGGGTTGCAGTGAGCTGAGATTGAGCTGTTGCACTCCAGCCTGGACAACAAGAGCAAAACTCCATATATATATATATATACACAAAATCTAGTTTGTCTTTTGTGTGAATCACTTTTATTTTTAAATTTTTTGTAGAGGCTGGGTGCAGTGGCTCAAGCATGTAATCCCAGCACTTTGTGAGGCTGAGTTGGGTAGATCGCTCGACCTCAGCTGTTTGAGACCATCCTGGGCAAGATGGTGAAACCTCATTTCTATAAAAAATACAAAAACTAGCCAGGCATGGTGGCTTGTGCCTGTAGTCTGAGCTATTTGGGGGCACTGAGGCTGGAGGATTGCTTGAACCCAGGAGGCAGAGGTTGCAGTGAGCTGAGACTTTATCACTGCACTCAGCCTGGGCAGACAGAGTGAAACCCTGTCTCAAAAAACAAAACAAAACAAAACCCACCATTTTGTAGAGAAGAGATCTTTCTATGTTGCCCAGACTTGTCCCGAGTTCCTGCCCTCAAGTGATCTCCTGCCTTAATTTCCCAAAGTGCGGGGATTATAGATGTAAGCCACTATGTCTGGCTGAATCACTGTTAAAGTCAGAATATTAAATTTATCTAGATGAGGGTCTATAAATTTAATCCTGAGAACAGTTGTACCAAAACTAACCTCAGCAGACGTAACTATTTGAATTAAAAGTCACTATACCAATTTCACAATTTCAATTAGCTCATTCTTATTTTATTCTTTAATCAAATATTTGAATTAATATACATTTGGTCTTTATCATTTTACATATATTTTCAATCATAATCCTAAAAGCTTTAACTTTTAAGTAAAATAAAATTAATTAACGGTATCTAATTTTTATAAATGCTTCCCAGACTAGTGTTAATAATGTATGAAATACATAACATTAAACTAACTAGACAATTCAGTACTGTTGTGTGACCACTGTGTTATTAAAATAAAGGAAGATGGTATGTCACTGTCCTGTGAAGCAGAGTGCATGTGAGTGCTTAGTTACCACTGCAGCCCTTAGACACTTCTCTTACCACTGCTGCTACTGTTAACTAGACAAAGAAATAAAGATCATGTGCTTTCTTCAAGAGAGCACATGTTGGAAATTTTTTTTTTTTTTTTTTTTTGAGACGGTATCTTGCTCTGTGGATAGGCTGGAGTGCAGTGGCACCATGTTGGCTCACTGCAATCTCCATCTCCCGGGTTCAAGTGATTCCCTGAGTAGCTGGGACTACTGGTGTGCACGACCACGCCTGGCTTATTTTTTGTATTTTAGTAGAGACAGGGTTTCACCATGTTGGCCAGGATGGTCTCGATATTCTGACCTTGTGATCCGCCTGCCTCGGCCTCCCAAAGTGTTGGGATTACAGGCATGAGCCACCGCGCCTGGTCGCCATTAAATATTTTTATTTACTACATCTAAGATATGATATAGGTATCATTATTGCAATTTTACAGCACACAAAGTGTATAATTTGCCTCAGCAAGTGGCCAACTCTGAATATTAAACTCAGGATTCTCTTGACTTCATAACCTGGGTTCATTTCACAGAAATATGCCTTTAGTAGCAGTAATTGGTGGTACAGCCTCTATAAAATAAGATTATTGCTACAGATTTAGGAAAATGGAACCTAGGAGTGTTTGGACTGGAAAAAGCCTTTTTGAGATCCTATCTATGTAAAGCTTTCTTCAGCAGAGTCACTATTTGTAATGTTTATTCAAATAGTTTCAAAAAGGAGAATGACACAGGGGATGAGAGATGGCAGAATATACTTACTGTATTTGACCATTAAAACCTTTTTTTCCCTTTTCCTTTTATCATTTTTCAGTGCTTCAAAAAAGCCTTATTTCTAGGTCATGCACACCCTTGTAATCCCAGCACCTTGGGAGGCCAAGGCAGGAGGATTGCTTGAAGTAGGAGTTCAAGACCAGGCTGGGCAACATAGCAAGACCCCCTAACCCCTGTCTCTACTTCTAAATTAAAAAAAAAAATTAGCTGGGCATGGTGATGTGTGCCTGTAGCCCCAGCTACTTAAGAGGCTGAAGTGAGAAGACCCCTTGAGTCCACATGTTTGTTCGAAGCTGCAGTGAACCATGATCATACCACTGTACTCCAGCCTGAGCGACAGAGGAGCGAGGCTCTGACTCAAAAAAAAAAACAACAAAAAACCCAAAAAAAGCCTTATGTAAATGTTTATGCATCTGCCACTGACTCTGCCTCTGTATCTTCTATATCTTTGTATCTCATCCTAACACTGTATACCAAGTAGATGTTCAATAAATGCTTGTTGAATGTCTATCATCTTTCTCTTTTAAAAATTTATCCTAATCTTCTTCAATTTTCTTTATGTATGGGAACTTCTCTTCCAAGTAGAGAGGGACAACATCAAGGAGATTTAAAAAGATACAATAGGCCAGGCAGGGTGGCTCACGCCTGTAATCCCAGCACTTTGGGAGGCTGAGGTGGGCGGGTCACGAGGTCAGGAGTTCAAGACCAGACTGGCCAACATGGCGAAACTCTGTCTCTACTAAAAAATACAAAAATTAGCTGGCCATGGTGGCTCCTGCCTGAAATCTCAGCTACTTGGGAGGCTGAGGTAGGAGAATTGCTTGAACTGGGACGCGGGAGATGGAGGTTGCTGTGAACTGAGATAGCGCCACTGCACTCCAGCCTGGGCTACAATATTTTGTGAGAACATAGCAAGCAGACCCTGCTGTCCAGGGTGTCCAGACCCTACTTCAGTGAAGGACTTGTTGCCCCAACTACTGGGAGTGCTACCAGGAAAAAGCCTTCTGCTAGCAGTGTCTTCAGGGACTGCTTCAGCTTTATGTGTGACTAAGGTGGGGCAACCTTCCCAGGACACCCTACATCCAATGATCAAGGTGGAGGTATAAAGGTCTGGCTGTTTTAGTCCATTATGGGACAACTCTGCCAATTCAGCTTTCTTTTAAGAAAATTGAGCTGGGATTCTTTTTCTCTCTCTCTCTCTTTCTTCTTCCTCTTCTTTTCTTTTTTTTTGAGACAGAGTCACACTCTGTTGCCCAGACTGGAGTGCAGTGGTGCCATCTCGGCTCGCTGCAACCTCACCCTCCTGGGTTCAAGCAATTCTGCTGCCTCAGCTTCCTGAGTAGCTAGGATTATAGGTGTCTGCCGCCGTGCCCAACTAATTTTTTTTGTACTTTTAGTAGAGATGGGGTTTTACCATGTTGACCAGGCTGGTCTTGAACTCCTGATCTCAAGTGCTCCACCCATCTCGGCCTTCCAAAATGCTGGGATTACATGCATGAACCACCATGCCCTGCCCTTTTTTCTTTCTTTCTTTCTTTTTTTTGAGACAAGGTCTGGATCTGTCACCCAGGCTGGAATACCGTGGCACGAAACTGACTCACTGCAACCTCTGCCTCCTGGGCTCAAGTGATCCTCTCACCTTAGCCTCCTGAGTAGCTGGGACTACAGGCACCTGCCATAACTCCAGGCTAATTTATTTTTATTTATTTTTTATTTTTTGTAGAGATGAGTTTTTGCCATGTTGCTCAGGCTGGTCTTGAACTCCTGGTCTCAAGCTATCTGCCTTCCTTAGTGTGAGTCACTGCACTGGGCCAGGATTCTTTAACTTAATTATTCTCTCTCTTTTTTAAAAATGAAGTATGTTCATTAATGAATTATAAGTAATTATTACTAACCCTCAAAGTGTTTTGGACCCATTACCTCATTCAGATAAATTGAGTGAACCATTTTATTTAGGACACTCCAGCTAGAAAATTATTTTTCATTTTCTTCTGTCCCTTCTCTATGTTATATTAAACTTTATTTTATTCCTTTATTTCTCACTCTTTCACTGTGTTTGGAGTGCAGTGGTGCAAACCTGGATCACTGCAGCCTCCAACTCCTGGGTTCAAGGGATCCTCCTGCCTCAGCCTCCTGAGTAGCTAGGACTACAGGCATGTGCCACCACTCCTGGCTAATTTTCAAACTTTAGCATATCATAAAAGTTTATGGGTGAGAACACTGGCCATTTGATCCTTCTGTTGTTGATTTTATTTTATTTTATTTTTGAGACAGACCCTTGCTCTGTTGCCCAGACTGGAGTGCAGTGGTGTGATCTTGGCTCACTGCAACCTCTGCCTCCTGAGGTAATTCTTGTGCCTCAGACTCCTGAGTAGCTGGGATTACAGGTGCTCACCACCACACCCGGCTACTTTTTGTATTTTTAGTAGAGACAGGGTTTCACCATGTTGGCCAGGCTGGCCTCAAACTCCTGACCTCAAGTGATCCACCTGCCTCTGCCTCCCAAAGTGCTGGGATTACAGGAGTGAGCCACCATGCCCAGCTCCTTCTATTGTTTGAAACTTGGATTATATAAAACTTGCTGAGGGTGCGTGATAGAATAGACAGATCATTGGAGTCAAACTCAGGGTTATTCCAAGTCATTTTAGAAGTAAAAAAAACCAAACCAGGGGTTAATATCCTAGCTAATATATGTAAAATACCTAGTACATAGCCAAGATTTAGTTCTTAGTTTAGTTTTCTTTTCTATATTATGTTTTGGAAACTCTCTTAACACCTTCATGATATTACCTCATTTCCCTGTTTCCATTCTTCCCAGCTAACATCGCTCTCCCTCCCAAACTAGTAATTCCAAACCATAGCCCAGATGATCTTTTTCTTCTTTATTTTTTATTTTTTTAGATTTTTAGTTTGTTGCATCAAACATAGTGATCTTTTAATAGTTATTTATTTATTTTTGAGGTGGAGTCTTGCTCCATCTCCCAGTTCGGAGTACAGTGGCATGATCTTGGCTCACTGCACCTTCTGCCTTCCAGGTTCAAGCAATTCTTCTGCCTCAGCCTCCTGAATAGCTGGGACTACAGGCACATGCCACCACGCTCAGCTAATTTTTGTATTTTTAGTAGAGATGGGGTTTCACCATGTTGACCAGTGTGGTCTGGAACTTCTGACCTCAAGTGATCCACCTGCCTCAGCTGTGATTATAGGTATGATCCCAAAGTGCGGAATTACAGGTGTGAGCCACTGCATCCAGCCCCTAGTGATGTTTTTAAAATGAAAATTTGATTAGTCACTTCTCCTGACTTTCTATTGCTCTTAAGATAATGACCCTGGTCTCTAACAACCTGAATTATCTGGCCCAGACTCATCTCTTGTAAGGCTGCTTTCCTTCCTCACTCTTTCTATTCTGACTTCATTAAGCTTTGTTTAGCCCCATACTTGTTGTGTCTCTCTGCAGTTCCCACTGCCTGGAATGCCTCACTGCTCCCTATCCTCTCCTCCTTGGTTAGTTAGCTCTTTCCCATACTTTAGACATCAGCCCAGAAAATCCTCTGACTTGGTACCCTCCCAATGATTTAAGTCAGTGGTATACACTTTCTCATGACCTTGTGATGTTCCTTCACTTTGAGGCACTCATCGAAATTTGTAAAAAATTATCACTATGATCAATTAACTATTGTCTGTCTTTTCCACAAGACCAAGTTTATTGAGAGTGGCAAGCTTGTTCTCATAGCTTGTTTCAGTGACTAAACCATAGTAGGCAGGCAGTAAATACTGTATAATTTAATCTGCAAAAACCCAGCAAAGTGTGTGAATGTGTGTGTGTATATAATTTTATTATTATTAACTTTCAATACATCAGGAAACTGAAGCTTATTTAAGGCCAAAGTCACTTAGCTTATAAGTGCAGAGTACCTTACAATTTTACAAAGGGATGTGTCTTTTTAAGAGTACTTTAAATATACCTTCCTTTTGTTTTTTGTATTATCCATGCATAATATTCTTAATATCCAAGAACAATATTCTTATTGTTCTTTAATGCCCATTTTCTTCTCAATTATTTCCAACTCAAAAGACTCTAATATCTTCTAAAATTCACTTATGCCTTCTGACTTGTAAATAACAAAGAAGCACCAGTGACTCTGAAATATAATTGTCCAACCTATTGACTCTGGCCCTGGAAATGTAAACTGATCCCAAATTGACATTTAAGTGAATTTATCAAACATTTAAACTCTACTAGATAGTTTATGCTACTAATGTGATTTGTGGTGGGGTTTTGGGCCATGCTGAATCAGTTTGACCCCTGGAGCGGTGGAGACTGAGTAAGGTCAACCACATGGGTGCCCCTCTTCATATGTGGCCAATCCCTAATTGAAACTCTAGACAGCAAGACTCAGGTGAGCTTCTCTGGTTGGCAAGACTCCATCCATGTTGTCACACATTGTTACTGAGAGAATTAAGTGCTGGAAGATTGTCCGAGGGAGGAGGGGAGGATGAAGCCAGTGCGTGTGGAGACCAGCCAGACGCGACTAGGGCAACAGTGTACCCGCCGACACGCTTTTTCCTTGGGGACAGGACCCCCTGACTGCCTCTTTGCCTGACCTGAAGCTCTAGTTTGGGGTAAGAGTGGTAGATGTGGATACCTAAGAAGAACCAGATTGCCATTTATGAATTCTTTTTTTTTCTTTTGAGACAGAGTTTCCTCCTGTTGCCCAGGCTGGAGTGCAATGGTGCCATCTTGGCTCACTGCAACCTCTGCCCCCTGGTTCAAGTGATTCTCCTGCCTCAGCCTCTCGAGCAGCTGGGATCATAGGCACCCACCACCACGCCCAGCTACTTCTTTGTATTTTTTAGTAGAGTTGAGATTTCACCGTGTTGGCCAGGCCGGTCTCAAACTCCTGACCTCAGGTCATCCACCTGCCTCAGCCTCCCAAAGTGCTGGGATTACAGGTGGGAGCCACTGCACCCGGCTGAACTTCTTTTTAAGGAGGGAGTCATGGTGGCCAGGAAGGATGTCCACATGCCTTAGCACCTGGAGCTAGCGGATAAGAATGTGCCCAACCTTCATGTCATGAAGGCCCTGTAGCCTCTCAAGTCCCGAGGCCACGTGAAGGAACAGTTTGCCTGGAGACATTTCTACTGGTGTCTTACCAGCGAGGGTATCCAGTACCTCCGTGATTACCTTCATCTGCCCCCAGAGATTGCGGCTGCCACCCTACACCGCAGCCATCCAGAGACCGGCAGGCCTTGGCCTAAAGATCTGGAGGGCGAGCGACCCGCAAGACTCACAAGAGGGGAAGCCAGTGGGATACGTGTGCCCCAGGTGCTGACATGAAAGCCAAGGCCGGGGCTGGGTCAGCAACCGAATTCCAGTTTAGACGCGGAGCTGGTCGTGGATGTGGTCAGCCACCTCAGTGGAATCGGAGAGGATTATTTTTGTATTGAATAAACTTACAGCCAAAAAAACTTAAAAAAAAAAAAACAAAAAGAATTAAGTGCTGTCTGTATGACTTTGCAGAGCGAGGAAAACTAGAAATGTGTTTCTGGCGCCTCCTGGACTCTACCCTTTGTGTCTTTTATTTTGCCGGTTTAAATCTTTATCCTTTCGTCATCATAAACAGTATGAGTTTAACAGCTTTCCTGGGCTTTGTGAGTCCCTCTAGCGAACTGTCGAATCTGAGGGTGGTCTTGGGGTGCCTGGCACAGCTGCTTAGTAAAGGTAGCAACTTTGGAATTGTTAACGTGGGTTTCAAACCTGACCCTAAGACTTCCCGTGTGCTCTTGGTCAGGTTAGCCAGTCACATGGTTCCCCTATTTCTGCATAACTAAAACTAACACAGTAACAGCTACATTACATTAGTGTGAGGGTTAAATAAATAACATAAGGCAGGTGTCTGGCAAGTGTTTAATTAAATGTAGCTACTTTCATCACATTGAGGTAAGGGGTGGAGGAATACAAAGATTATTAAGACATTTTTCCCATGGCTAGTAGTCTAATCAAGGGAAAATCCTTTTCTTGAGGACTATGGGGAAATGAGGCAATTTTCCACTTGGTCCACTCTTTGTAGACCGATAGCTGGTTTATCAGCCATGCAAACTGTCCCTCCTACTCATAGGCACTGCTATCCTGGGGCAGGGACCGGACAGGCAAAGAAGGAAAGAGTTTTTCTACCTGAACCTGAAGATATAGCTAAGATGTATACACATGCAATTAGGCTGTATGTGTCTCTCTTTTATCATATCAGTAGTAGGACATGGGCCTTCAACAGGGTACAACTGGCCTTTAGTGACTTTGTAATGAATCCTTCATGACAGCCCCAAATGTTCCTTTTAGCCTTATTTTGCTTGAATAACGACACTGGAATGCAGGGTACACTGTGAGATTGGCCTCCCCTTCCCCTTCTTTCCATGCCCCCGGCGTCCCCCCACCCACATTGGGCCAAGCAAAGCCCTGCCTAGGCAATGAAAAGGGAGGACATGGAGTCAAAGGTGTCTCTTGAAATCCCTGTTAGTAGAATAAACATTTTCAGACATCTAAGTCAGTCCAGATAATTTTTTGTTTAAAGATTTATTTTTGGTTTTGGAACAGGATCTCACTCTGTCATCCAGGCTGGAGTGCAGTGGTGCAGTCTTGGCTCACTACAACCTCAACTTCTTGGGCTCAAGTGATCCTCCCATCTGAGCCTTCCAAGTAGCTGGGACTACAGGCGTGTACCACCATGCCCAGCTAATGTTTTTTTTCTTTTGAGATGGGATTTCACTCGTTGCCCAGGCTGGAGTGCAGTGGCGTGGTCTCAGCTCACTGCAACCTCTGCCTCTGGGGTTCAAGCAATTCTCCTGCCTCAGCCTCCCGAGTAGCTGGGATTACAGGCACCTGTCACCATGCCCAGCTATATATTTTTTTGTATTTTTAGTTGAGACAGAGTTTCACCATGTTGGCCAAGCTGGTCTTGAACTCCTGACCTCAGGTGATCTGCGTGCCTTGGCCTCCCAAAGAGCTGGGATTACAGGCTTGAGCCACCACGTTGGACCACTAATTTTTTATTTTATTTTATTTCATTTTACTTTAAGTTCTGGGATACATGTTCAGAACATGAAGGTTTGTTACAAGGTGCCATGGTGGTTTGCTGCACCTAACAACCTGTTATCTAGGTTTTAAGTCCTGCACGCATTAGGTATTTGCCCTAATGCTCTCCCTCTTCTTGCCCCCGACCCCTTGACAGGCCCCGGTGTGTGTTGTTCCCCTCCCTGTGTTCATGTGTTCTCATTGTTCAACCACCACTATGAGTGAGAACATGGGGTGTTTGGTTTTCTGTTCCTGCATTAGTTTGCTGAGAATGATGACTTCCGGTTTCATCCATGTCCCTGCAGAGGAGATGATCTCACTAATTTTTAAGTTTTTTTGTAGAGATTGGGTCTCACTATGTTACCCAGGCTGGTCTAAAATTGCTGGGCTCAAGTGATCCTCCTGCCTGGGCCTTCCAAAATGCTGGGATTACAGGAATGAGCCACTGCACCCAGTAAGCAAAGGAGTTTAAGAGTGTGACTCTTTGCCTAAGGAGGGGTGAACTGGCCCAGGTCGGAAACTGAACAGGTCAAAACTCCCGTGCTGATCACTAGAGGGATCACACCTGTAAGTAGTTATTGCACTCCAGCCGAGGCAACATAGCAAGACCCCATCTCTTAAAAAAAAAAAAAGAATGTGACTCTGGGTAAAAAGAGACTAAAATGGCCTTTGTTTGCATTTAGGGGAGATCTAGACCTAGGAACTTTCCTGGGCATCCTGGAGCTGGGCACTGGCTACCGCAAAGTGTTTTGTAGTTAGGAAACATGATGTGGACTTGGTTAGTGGCAGATGAGGGTCAGAATGGGGAGGGAAGTATTGGCCATATATCCCTCATCCTTCCCCTTTCCTTCTGTTCCCACTGGTTTCTAAATACAAAACCTGCTCTGGGCCATGTGAGAAGCAGGGAAGGGCTTTGGCTTCACTGAGGTGGAAGTAAAAGGAATAGGCAGAAAATTCTTAGGCAAGGGAAGCTGACAGAAAGGAGTTTTTGGAATAGTAATCGGAGGCTCCAGTACGAGAAGCCAAATAGCTTTTCAACAGAATGTATTGAGGTCACAGGGAAACTGCAGAGCAACTTGTCTCTTCCTTAAGAATGGAGACGTGTGTACTGACCCAGTTTAAAGCCACTTAGCCTGATTTTTCTACTCACATCCAGACTCATATCTATGTTATTTCCTCAAACCCATACCCCTCTCCCAGCACAAAGCAAGCCGATCTCAGATATTTACAAATTCACACCTGCAGTAGTGCTCCTTCCATTCAAACCCCACTGAATATATGAAGTACACATTTTATTGCCACAAATGCTCAGAAAAGAACAAAGTCCTTTAGTCTGTCTTGATTCAAAAGTAATCTGAAAAATTAATCTTGAGCCAACAATACTAGAAATAATGTGGAAAAGTCCTCACATATACATACATGGAAGCATTATTGAAAGTTTCACTCAAAAGGAAAAAAGTAATTTTTTTTTTTTGAGATGGACTCTTGCTTTGTTGCCCAGGCTGGAGTGTAGCAGTTCGATTTCAGCTCACTACTGCAACCTCTTCCTCCCAGGTTCAAACGATTCTCCTGTCTCAGCCTCCTGAGTAGCTTGGATTATAGGTATATGCTACCAAGCCTGGCTAATTTTTGTATTTTTAGTAGAGACAGGGTTTCACCATGTTGGCCAGGCTGGTCTTGAACTCCTGACCTTAAGTGATCCACCCACCTTGGCCTCCCAATGTCCTGGGATAAAAAATAATTCTAAACCTAATGATATGTGATCACAGGTAGAGAATCTATTCTTTCTTTCTTTCTTTCTTTCTTTCTTTCTTTCTTTCTTTCTTTCTTTCTTTCTTTCTTTCTTTCTTTCTCTTTCTTTCTTTCTTTCTTTCTTTCTTTCTTTCTTTCTTTCTTTCTTTCTTTCTTTCTTTCTTTCTTTTCTTTTTCTTTCTTTCTTTCTTTCTTTTTTTTCTTTCTTTCTTTTTGAGACAGGGTCTTACCCTGTCACCCAGGCTGGAGTGCAGTGGCACCATCGTGGCTCGATCATGGCTCACTGCAGCCTTGACCTCCTGGCAGTGATCCTCCCACTTCAGCATCCCTAATAGCTATGACTACAGGTGTGTGCCACCATGCCAGGCTAATTTTTATATTTTTTGTAGAGATGGGGTTTTGCCACGTTGCTCAGGCTGGTCTTGAACTCCTAAGCTCAAGCAATCTGCCTGCCTCAGCTTCCCACAGTGCTGGGATTACAAGTATGAGCCACAACTCTCAGCAGCATTTCTATTAAAACAAATAAAAGGAGACTGATTTAGGTCCATATGTGCTGGTTCCAGAATTCCAGAAGAGAAAAATAAGACTGTACAGCTAGCTGAAGCCAGGAGGACAGAGACATGTAGTGACTGAACACTTAGAAAGGATTATGGCAGCAGACTCTTAGAGAAGACAGAATGACAAATTCCCTTTTAGCAAGCATGGAGACAGAAAGGAAATAATTGACATTTTGAATATGGAAATCTTATTCATCATTATATTCCTGGTGCCTAGTATATATAATGATGTTAAGTAAAACTGAGTTGAACTAAGGGATAAAAAATAGGCAATTGCAAGTATGTAAGATACAGGTTGAATCTATTTTGTATCACGTAGGGGCCACTGACTTTCCTTCATCTGTATCATGGATGCTGTGGTATGCCACCCAGATACCACTTCCCATCTAAGGCTTGAAGAATTCTTCCAGCTGTGGGAGTACTGGCAATCAACAGGTCTCAGCTGAGTCTCTCTTCTAGAATTGCCCTTGGCTAAAGAGAGCTGCCTAGTCCAAGGTCATACCTCCTTTCAGGAGGCAATTCTTATCCAAAGACTGGTATATGCAGGGGCACACAGGCCTAGCCCTATGACTCCAATTTGGGGAAACTCTGAAGGGTCATCCAAACTCCAGAGCTCCCAGTAGGATGGGCTAAGGCCTTTGTTTTGACTCTTCTCTCTAAACAATCTTGGGTTTTTTATATTTTGCCACAGGAGTTCATCCTAAGATTATTTCCCAGTAAAGTTCCTATATGCAAATCTCTGCCTCAGAATTTGGTTCATGAGGAACTCAACTGGAAATAGCTGGCACCAGGCATGTCTGAAAATGAAAACTCTAAGACAAGACTTTGGAAATGGATCATTTACAGGCCAAATATCAGTGAGGGACCCATCAATGGTAATAGGTGGAACACGGACAGCAGATAGTCCATGACATGGAGTAGCCATGCAGTTTTTAAAACTTTCACTAGCAGTGAACTTGGATAGTATACCAATGGAAGGAATGCACTGGTAGGTGCAATGTATTGGTCATTTGAGAAAGACAGAGGAAATACTAAATATAAGGACTATAAAATTGGTTGGCTATTGCTGAGGACCATTCAGTTCTGCAGAAAGATAATGAAAGGTTCATTAATGATCAATTAATTAAAGGCTAAGTGTGAAAACCAGAGCGTTTCCTTGGCAGCATAAAAGAGGCTCTCATCTTCTGCAGGATACGTATGGTAGAGCTCCAGAACTGTTAGATTCTCAATCATGGGAAGTTTTCTCTGCACTAATTGAGAGCCTTC
This sequence comes from Plecturocebus donacophilus, assembly GCA_004027715.1. Classification (NCBI taxonomy): domain Eukaryota; kingdom Metazoa; phylum Chordata; class Mammalia; order Primates; family Pitheciidae; genus Plecturocebus; species Plecturocebus donacophilus. The sequence goes on from PVKP010016649.1 coordinate 35,554, forward strand.
ATTGGGAAGAAGTGGAACCCTGAGGGAAGGGAGACATCTGGGTTGATACACTAGAGAATCTTGAATCCTGAAATTCTTCTACAGAAATTGTCCACTCTTCCCTTGTAAAGACAATTTCTCCCTCTTCAGGTAAGCAAACAGTTCTCTTTCTAACAAGCAAGTAGGCATTGATCCAGCCAGGTGATGTCAGGAAGTCTCTGTCATCAGCCACCCCAGTGCTGGTTCGCTGGTACACAAACAGAGTATTCATGGTGGCAGGAATGGAGCCTATACATGGGTACAACAAAATGGGTTGCACTTACCCAGACTGATCTAGCTTTCATTGCTGTTGAATGCTATGGAGACAAATCCTGAACCCCAATATAGCATCATCCCTCAAGGAGATCAGTCATCCACTTGGTGGCATGTTAATTATTTGGGTCCTGTGATGAATGGAATTGTGACCGAATTGCGGATGACAGGCTCAGGTTGCTCCCCCACAGGATGTGTTCTTCCAGGCCCTTGGTCCCTCACTCACCCAAGAATGGGGGAGAGGACCCCGCCGGGTGTGGTGAGCTTGTTCAAGTAAATATCGGACCCCAAAGAGTTTTGCAGAAAGTGGTTTATTTATGCAGAGAGAGAGAAAAAGAAATAGAGAGAGCAAGTGAACTCCCACGTTGTCATGGGAGGGGATCCAGAGATGGAGTCTGCACAGATGAGAGAGAAGGGGACTTTTAACCTGGGAGTTATTCATGCCCCATTTAAGCTTTTTGTCCTATGAAAGGAGTTCATTTAAACTTCGGCTGGAGTGATTATCTTTGATTTCTGACATCTAATTTTTCGTTTGGCCCACTGTCATCCCATAGCTTTTCGAGGGCTTTTCTAAACAAAGGAAGCTCACCTGGGCAGTCTATCTTCCCAAGCACGTGAAAGTTAAACAAAGATCTCTAAGTTCCCAATGGAGATGTGAAAGAAGGCAGGTCAGCCATGTCACTAGGAAGTTCTTGCCTTTGAAACCATGCCCCTTGTATACCCGGGAAGAAAAGTTAATTACATTCCCTCAGAATGTTTATTCCTGTATTGAAATCCTGACTTCCTAGATGGAGGTATTAGGAGGTAGGGCTCTTGGGAGGTGATTAGGTCGTAAGTGTGGAGTCCTCTTGAATGGGATTAATGCCCGTATAGAAGACAGCTTGTTTGCTCCTTCTGCGGTATGAGGATGCAGGAATGTTGGAAATGGGTTTATAAGGTCGGAAAAAATCCACACGGAGACAATGGATCACTCAGCAAGGCTAGTTTTACTTCCTGCAGAAAGGGAGCAACTCGCTGGCAGTCTTGCCATGGGAGCACACCTGAACAAGGAGAAAGGGATATTTATAACTTTCACAACCTGATGCAATCGCCCTACTGCTGTGTATAGTTTCCATTGGCCAGAACGGGGCCTCACATTCTCTGCTTGACCCAATTGGCTAAACACTTGGAAATTTCTAAAGAAGTAAAGGCAGAGGAGAACAAAAGAAAAGAGGAAGTAACTTGAGAAATGCTTAGAGAAGTGATAACATTTTCAAATAAGGAAGGGGAATAAGCTTTGATCTAAGATTTGCCTGGGCTTGTCCTGGTATCTCAGGGCAAATATCTAGGTTAAAGTGTAAGAACTAAGAACACGGGATGCACTTATTTCTTTATTATGACTAACAGCTACTTTAAGATTATTAGCAAAAGTTTTAAAGTAAATTAATCTTTGAAGAAACTATTATTTATTTGTAATGAACTAAGAGGAAAGCTTTGAAGAGGAATGTTTTATTTAATTTCCTACAAGGAAGTAAAAGGCTATCTATGAGCCAAAAAGCAGGCTCTCATTAGACATTGAATCTTTTTTTTCTGAGTGAGAGTCTTGCCTTGTACTCTAAGTTGGAGTGCAGTGGTGAGACTCTAGCTCACTGCAGCCCTGAACTCCTGGGCTTAAGCAACCCTCCCACCTTGGCCTCCCAAGTAGCTGGGACAACAGGAATATGCCATATGCCTGGCTAATCTTTTTTTTTTTTTTAAGAAACAGAATCTCCTTGTGTTTCCCAGGCCAGTCTTGAACTCCTAGGGTCAAGCAATCTGCCCACCTCAGCCTCCCAAAGAGCTAGGATTACAGGCATGAGCCAACATATCTTGTCCTGTCAAGATCTAGACATAGAATCTTGATCTTGAACTTCCCACCTCCAGAACTGTGAGAAATAAATTTCTATTGTTTATAAGTCACCCAGTTTATGTTATTCTGCTATGACAGCTACATTTATATTGACTGGAATTGATGTATTCTGAATATGAGTTTAACTTTCTTGCCTGCAGGGCGTCATCCAGCATCACTAGTTGAGGGCTTACAAAGTATTTGATCTACTTGACACAGGATCTGGATGACTTCTCATTGGACTAAGGAACCCACTTAACAGAATAGAAAAAGTAGCAGTTCACACATGACTTAAGATCCACTGGTCCTCTTACATACCATTCCACCCACAGCCTGTTGATCTGATAGAGTGATGAAACAGTATCGAGGTAAACAGCTCTGATAAAACCTGTTAAGGTACCAGCTTGGAGAGAACACCCTGAGAGGATAGGGCACCATTCCCCAGAATTAGTATACGTCGTAAGTCAACTAGTGCTGTATGTATCTATTATCTCCAATACATAAGTATGATAGATAGAGTTAATTTACAACTGGACTAGAACAGCACTGTCTTTGTCTCTGTGGATGCCTTGATGTCTCATTTCTGACTGTGAGACAAGATAAGAACAGTGGGATTTATTATGTGCTGTTTGAAGTCTGAAACTTACTTCCTAACTGCCAGGACCAGTTTCTGTGCTGATGGACTTAAACTGGCCTAACCGGTTTGATAGGCCTGGCTAAGGGTACATAATAACTCCACTGGGAACTTCCTCATTGAATTCCCCAAAGCTAAGGTTCCTTGCACAGATCTTGGCGGTTTGACCTAGATTCTGAGTGCAGTGTGTGTAAGTTAGGACCCTGGGGAGCTGTGTCTGAGCTGTCTCTCAGATTCCAGTGCTTGCCTGTACTCTCCACCTCTTGATGCAGTGCACCATTTGCCTTTATTTTATTTTATTTTATTTTTGAGACAGAATTTCACTCTTGTTGCCCAGGCTGGAGTGCAATGGCGCAGTTTCAGCTCACTGCACCCTCTGCCTCCCAGGTTCAAGCAATTCTCCTGCCTCAGCCTCCCGAGTAGCTGGGATTACAGGCGTCTGCCACTACGCCCAGCTAATTTTGCCTTTTTTTTTTTTAAGTAGAGATGGAATGTCACCATGTTAGTCAGGCTTGTCTCAAACTCCTGACCTCAGGTGATCACCCACCTCAGCCTCCCAAAGTGTTAGGATTACAGGCGTGAGCCACCATGCTTGGCCTCATTTGCCTTTAAATAGAAGCCTTGAGTCTGGTAAGTTCTTTAAAATATCTGAACCTGAGAAGTCTTTGCAGAATATATGGGTCAGGGAGCTAATGGATGGAGGCAAGAGTGGCTCCACCAACAATTACTCCCCAGTAACTCACTGGGGAAATTGTGTTTCCTAGAGATCCTGATCCCAGGGAGTGAGCACTTCCACCAGAGGATACAGAAAGTGTTGCATTAAACTTCAAGCTATGGCTGCCATCCAGTTACTTTGGACTTATTGTGCCAATATACCAGCAGTCAAGGACGAGATTCACCCTCCTGGAAGAAGTAATCATCCCTGACCATCAGGAAATAATATATTTGGCACTCACACAATCCACTTGGTTTCTTGATACAACGGGTACGTCCTGAGATGGGGATGATGACCGGCTCTTAGATCCTCTCAGAGATGAGTGTCTGGGTCACTCTACCTAGATGATAAGGTTTGGCTCTGTGTCCTCACCCAAATCTCATTTTGATTGTACTCCTATAATTCCCATGTGTTGTGGGAGAGACGCAGTTGGAGATAATTGAATCATGGGACTGGTTTCCCCCATACTGTTCTCATGATAGTGAATAAATTTCACAAAATCTGATGATTTTATCAGGGGTTTCTGCTTTTGTATCTTCCTCATTCTCTCTTTGCCTGCTGCCATCCATGTGAGACGTCACTTGCTCCTCCTGGCCTTCCACCATGATTGTGAGGCTTCCCCAGCCATGTGGAACTGTAAGTCCAATTAAACCTCTTTCTTTTGTAAATTGCCCTGTCTTAGAGTATGTCTTTATCAGCAGCATGAAAATGAACTAATACTTAGAAGCAAGAAGGAATCATAAAGAAAAAAAAAAAAAGAAAATGGACTAATACACTAGGCAAGCCACCTAGGTCAGGAGAGAGAAAGGAAATCTAAAAGACCTATAGAATCTAGAAAGTAGAATGACGATGAGTATCATTTGTGCTCTTGAGATCAGTTGCATGGTGGGGATGGAGGCCCTGTGAAATTTTAAGGAGCTGCTCTTGGAACTTGAATGAAGCAGGTGGATCCAAGAGACTCAGGGGTGGACTATAATGGATGCTGTACCCCACCCCACATTGATCTCCCCACTACAGGACTGAGGCTTTCATTACCCTAGCTGTTGGGAGTGTTATCAGTCAACAGATCTCAACTGAATTCTTCTCCAGTTCTTGGCATTGGTTGAAGAAAGCCACCTCGCCCAAGGTCTTGCGCCTTTCCAAGAGTAGCTAACATCCAAGCGTCTGGTTGTTTTGGGAGCATAAAGGCCCAGTCCTCTTGTCTCACTTTGGAGCAACTCTGAAGTGTCATCCTGTCTCCAAAGCTTGCTTTAAGATTAACTGAGGCCTTTGTTGTGACTCACAGTTTAACTTCTTTCTCTGCCCAATTATACTTTCTTTTTTTTTTTTTTCCAATTGTATTTTCTTCGTGTCCCCATAGGTTTTGTTCTTGAGAATACTTCCTAAGAGACATTCTGTACTCAATCTCTTAGAGTTTGCTTTTTAATGAACCCAGTCTGTGACCATCTGAATGCATCTTTCTCTTTCTTTCTCTTCTTTCTTTCTTTCTTTCTTCTTTCTTTCTTTCTTTCTTTCTTTCTTTCTTTCTTTCTTTCTTTCTTTCTTCTTTCTTTCTTTCTTTCTTTTCTTTCTTTCTTTCTTTCTTTTTTTTTCTCTCTCTCTCTCCCTCCCTCTCTCTCTTTTTCTTTCTTTCTTGTAGACAGAGTCTTGCCTCATGTCTCAACCTACTGAGTAGCTGGGTCTAGAGCTGTGTGCCCCTGTGCCCAGCTAATTTTTGCATTTTTAGTAGACATGGGGTTTCACCATGTTGGTCAGGCTGATCTTGAACTCCTGACCTCAAGTGATCCACCCACCTCGGCCTCCCAAGGTGCTGGAATTACAGGCATGAGCCACTGCACCTAGCCCTGAATGTATCTTTCTAAAATCCAGTCTAGTCTCTAAGAAGCCTGTAATTGCCCTCTGATTATTGGTGTAAAACTGCAGTGGTTTTTTCAACTGGGCTTCAAAAAACCCTTCTGTTGAGGTGTTTCACTGCAAATATTTAATATGCATTTCATTCTTAAAAAACAATGGACACACTGTTTTTTAAATGTGTCCAGAAATGACAGACACAGTGGCTCATGCCTATAATTAGCTACTATATTTGGGAGACTGGGGTGGGAGGATTGCTTGAGACCAGGAGTTTGAGACCAACCTGGACAACAAAGCAAGACCCATCTCTGCAAAAAATTTAAAAATCAGCTGGGTATGGTGGTGCATGCTTATTGTCCCAGCTACTTGGGAGGCTGAGGTGGGAAGATCACTTGAGCCTGGGATGTCAAGGCCACAGTGAGCCACGATTATGCTACTGCATTCTAGACTGGGTAATAAATAGAATGAGACTCTGTCTCTCAAAAAAAAAAAAAAAAAAAAAAAAAAATTAACAATATAAAAAGCATTACAACCAAAAATACAAACTATTGAGAAAAATGAGCACAGACATATAAATGTGTTATATCCTAAAGTTTACACATATTTTACAATGTATTAACTTGTGGTGCCAACTCCTATGATTTTTGTGCAGCGCATAGGACAAAGTTTCACTTTTTATTATTGTGCATATATTTTAACTTTAAAAAAAATTATTTTTGGAGGCCGGGTGCGGTGGCTCACACCTGTAATCCCAGCGCTTTGGGAGGCCAAGGTAGGTGGATAACGAGATCAGGAGATCAAGACAGTCCTGGCTAACACAGTGAAATGTCATCTCTACTAAAAATACAAAATTAGCCAGTTGTGGTGGCACATGCCTGTAATACCAGCTACTTGAGAGGCTGAGGCCGGAGAATCACTTGAATCCAGGAGGCAGAGATCAGGCCACTGCACTCCAACCTAGGCAACAGAGTGAGACTGCATCTCAAAAAAAAAAAAAATTATTTTTGGCTGGACATGGTGGCTCACAACTGTAATCCTAGCACTTTGGGAGGCCAAGCAGGCAGTTCACCTGACATCAGGAGTTCTGAGATCAGCCTGGCTAACATGTTGTGTCTCTACTAAAAATATAAAAATTAGTCAGGTGTGGTGGCTCCTGCCTATTATCCCAGGTACTCAGGAGGCTGAGGCAGGAGAATCACTGGAACCCGGGAGACTGAGGCTACAGTGAGCTGAGATTGTGCCACTGCACTCCAGCCCAGGTGACAGAGTGAGACTCTGTCTCAAAAAATAAAATTCTTTTTGAATATATAGTATATGTACATAGTATGGAATTCAAAAGCTATAAAGGAGTTATATATATAGTGAAAAGAATAATTCCCTCTCACTCCCATCTTCTAGTTCCCTAGTTCCCTCTTCAGGGGCAACTGTGGTGCTCAGTTTTTTGAGTATTTTTCTAGATATATCTTATGCATTACATTATGTATATATAGTGAAAGTTTCCAGAATCAAAATGGAGTCACTTGTGTCAGACCAAATCAACAACAAAATAAAGCTGGGAAGTTAAGAAGGAAGGCCCTTCACTCACACATGCCTATGATAAGAACTATTACAAAGACTCTCCAAAGGGCTCTTACACATGTATACCTATAGCAAGAATCTTTGCCAAGGATTTCCAAACTGTAGCTTGCTAGGTGAGTCACAAGGACAGTAGCCAGATCCATAAGAACACTTGCCTGACACACTGTCTCCACTAGAAAACTAGTGTCATCTCCTGTGATAAGCCTCTGTAACCAATGTTCTCTGTTTCAAAACAAATTATGTGTACTTTTATCTTTTGTCTTTAAAAGCATTTCTTTGCCTCAACCTCCTTGGATACAACTATAGTCTCCTTAGCCTGCCTATCTTGAGTTTGCAGATCAACTCTGCAAACTCATTATGTTTGAAGTTAAAACTCATTAAACTCATTGTGTTTGAAGACCCCCTCTCTTGTCTGTTACTTAGGTTGACAACATACACACATATGCACATACCTTTTTCCCTATATACACTGTAACATATGCTAAATGCTGTTCTAAAGATTGCTTATTATTATTATTTTTAACAACATATCTGCAACATTTTTCTTTATGGAAAAGGTCTTTAATATGTCATTTGTTTATAACCACTGTTTGCCTATTAAAGACCTTTACCTTTTCTAAAAGACCTAATCTTTTATATAATAAATATGTGGACTTTGGGAAAGAGATTCCAAAGCAGAATATTAATGGCATGGGTTGGCTGATATTAGCTGCATTCATAAGGTTACAAAAGATAAAAATGAATTCAGAAAAAAAAAAAAATAGCCCACTTGCAAGCAGTACTAAAAAGTAAGAGATAATTCAGACATTTTAGGACTGTGTCGAAAGATACCACCTTTTCTTTCTTTCCAACTAGTAAATAATGAACAGAGGAATAATTTCATCTAGAAAGGCCAATTTAGTCATAGGACAAAGACCAAATCAATAGTGTAGCTATAAGATGTTCTGTTAAAACCTTGGATTGGATTAAGGTGGATCATATTAACCCATGTAGCTGAACAAAATGGCTTCTAGAAAAGTGACTAAGGCAAGGTCCTGTGGAAACCTGATAAACTCAAAGGACCTGTAATTAAATCTAGAAAGAAAGTCATGTGTCAAAAAAATTGTTGGTGTGACTGAAGCCGTAAAAAAGGAATGCATATTTTGGAGAGAGATTTATTGTCAAAAGTGCCATGAGCTTGTATTATAAGAGAGTGGGACTGTTTAAGCTATAAATGACTTTTGGGGCCCCAGATTTCCATAGGCTGAGAAAGGTGCCCATCTGTTCTCTATTGCCCTGTTTAGCTATGTCCAAGGAAAAAAATGAAAGATCTAGGAAGTGCAGCCAGGCGCCACAGAGAAAAGTGGACTAGGGGAAATAGTTTGAGGATCAACTGAGGGCCTCCCACAAACCACTCGTGAAATCTTGGGCCTCTGGGAGTAGTGGGGTGTCCCAGCCTTCCCAGCTGCCTCCTGAGAAACAGCAAGATTCCAGAGGGAATGGATGCATGGTCTCCAGGGAGGGAGACCACAGGACTGGATTGGTCATTGATTGCTTGTGAGACCAGGTTGACAGTAGTAGTGTACATCTGAGCTATACTCTGTGTAGAAAAAGGATTGATTATTGAGGGCTGATGCAGCCCTCAACTGCTACAGTCCCATTCCACCTCTTCTGCATTTTGGCACTGTATAGGGCTTTAGAATTCCGGGCTGAGGCTGGGTGCAATGGCTCATGTCTGTAATCTCAGCACTTTGGGAGGCTGAGGCAGGTGGATCACTTGAGGTCAGGAGTTAAAGACCAGCCTGGCTAACATGGTGAAACTCCATCTCTACTAAAGAAAAAAAAAAAATACAAAAATTAGCTGGTGTGGTGGTGTGTGCCTGCAATCCTAGCTGCTCAGGAAGCTGAGGCAGGAGAATAACTTGAACCTGGAAGGCAGAGGTTGCACTGAGCTGAGATTGCATCATTGCACTCCAGCCTGGACAACAGAGCAAGACTCCATCTCAAAAAAGAAAAAGAAAAAGAAAAAGAACTCTGGGCTGAATGAAAACAACAAATATGATTGAGGCTGAATTTTGTAGTCCATCAGGATTGGAGCTGAGAATTAATTAAAGAATAGAATATAAAAAAGTGAGTTATTTCTTGTCTACTGTAGTATACTGGAGTTTGTTGATTCCTATCTGTTATAAATTCATTTACCCATTGAGTCATAAAAATTTTCTGAGTGAGCACTTTTTGTCAGGCCCTGAACTAGGTCCTGGAAATACAGTGGTGAACAAAACCTTCATGGAGCTTACATCCTGATACATAGATGTCTTAGTCTGTTTTCTACTGCTATAATAGAATACCACAGACTGGGCAATTTATAAAGAAAAGAGATTTACTTGGCTCATGGTTCTCGAGGCTGAGAAGTTCAAAGGCATGGTGTTGGCATCTGTTTGGTCATCTGGTGAGGTTCTACTTGCTGTGTCACACTATGGCCAAAGGACAGGAAGGGCAAGAGAGCACATGCAAGAGAGAGTTTCCTTTTATAACAAAGTCACTTCTGAGAGAACTAATCCACTCCTTTAATAATGACATCAGTTCACTCATGAGGGTGGAGCCCCCATGATCTAATCACTTCTTCAAAAGCCCCTACCTCACAATATTGTCACATCAGAAATTAAATTTCACCATTAATTTTGGAGGGGACATTCAAACCATAGCAATAGGATTTGACATTTGGCTGGGAACTTCGAAATAGAGTATGTATGTTGGCATGACATCCTGTTTATAAGTCCCACATCCACATTCAAATAATTTACTACTAACAAAGAGGTAGGTGCTATGTAATTATATTGTTCCTAGAACAGGGTATGAGTAAGATTGGAACGATATTTTCTCTAAGGCAGGTTGGCTACACAGCTATCAGCTCAAGCAATCTTTAGCTAATTAGGATTTTGAAGGAAACCTAAACATTTAAATGTAATAGGATTATACCTGGATGGAGACATTAAGGATATTTATCTACCTTAGTAGCTCTCAGAGTTAGTTAGAGAGCTAGGATGGTTAAGATTTAACTTTCATTTATTCAAAAAGAAATCAAATGCATTATTCCAAGGGGCAACAAGAGGATTGATGTCAATCTGGTCTTTCCACTGCCCCACTCAACCAGTTAACCAGACACTGCACAGCAAATATCTGTCTGATGTTTAAATTGTGTCAGGAACATTAATAGAATTTTTGTTACATGTTATCTCTGAAAAAAAGACCAATATTATTAATATAAATCCTTCATTAATTATTAATATAGGATTGTATTATTAGTGGTCACATAATAACATTAACATGCATTATTTTGTTATTAACAATATTAACAATTCATTATTAATACCAATAATAAAATATTAATGAACAATACTTAATGAAGTTTACATTGTATTAGTAGGTTCTCACACTGCTAATAAAGACATACCCAAGACTGGGTAATTTATAAAGGGAAGAGGTTTAATTGACTCACAGTTCATCATGGCTGTGGAGGACTCAGGAAACTTAAAATCATGACAGAAGGGGAAGCAAACATCCTTCTTCACATGGCAGCAGGAAGGAGAAGAATGAGTGGCCAGTGAGGGGGTGGGGGGAACCCCTTATAAACCATCAGATCTTGTGAGAACTAAGTCACTATCATGAGAACAGGATGGGGGAAACTGCCCCTATGATTCAATTATCTCCACCTGGTCCCTCCCATGGCACATGGGGATTATGGGAACTACAATTAAAGATGATATTTTGGTGGGGACACAGCCAAACCATATCACACATATTAATGTGAAAAAAGCAGGCAAGGTTCTGATTTTCCTTTTCAAACAGCAAAAACAATAAAACACTAAGTAAAACAAATAACATGATTATAGAAAGCATAGTGTGGTAATAATCTCACATTGAGGCTGTAGTTCTGATTCTTTCTTTTTCCTAGTTTCAATGCCATAACAATTTGTCAAAGGAAAATTAGGCAGGAAAAAAAAGCATAATTTATTTCCCTCAGAAGATTGAGGGAAAGGATAAGGAGAGGGGAAAATAATGTGAGTAAATATGGTCAGCCTAAAATAGAGTTAATATAGCTCCATATCTAAAACTGTTTACCCAGACTGTTTTTTTCTATAAAGAACACCAATAATTATCAGTATTGGCCACAAAGATTGCAGATTGCTTCATGTGAGGTTAATATTTAACTTTCATTTTCCTTGAAAAAGACTTTCAAACAGAATTTCTATTTGGGTGATCTTGAGGGTATTATACTGGTTTATTTCTTTGTTATAAGCTATTTTTGGGGGAAAGTTGGAATCTTTCATACCTACTTTTGTTTCTTTGCTTGGTGAAGTTGATTGTTCTGGATTTTGTAATTCTATTGCTTTGTTAAAATGACATTTTTTTTTTTTTGAGACACAGTCTCACTCTGTCGCCCAGACTGGAGTGCAGTGGCGTGATCTTGGCTCACTGCAACTTCCACCTCCCAGGTTCAAGTGATTCTTGTGTCTCAGCCTCTTGAGTAGCAGGGATTACAGATGCATGCCACCATGACTGTATAATTTTTGTATTTTTGTAGAGATGGGGTTTTGCCCTGCTGGGCATGCAGTCTTGAACTCTTGACCTCAAGTAATCCACCTGCCTCAGCCTCCCAAAGTGCTGGGATTACAGATATGAGCCACTGCACCCAGCCTAAAACAACAACGCTAACAAGCAGATTTTCCCCCTATAAAAGCCCTTCTGAGTTCAATGGGAGGCCTTCTTTTGGTTACTTGTCTTTACTTAGAGGCATATTCTGAAAACCAGCTATGGTGAATACAAAAATAAGGGAACTACAGGTCATGGAAATGTGTCAAAATGTAGTGGTTCAGGGGCAGTATAAGTTAATTGATTTAGCAATCTTTATAATCAAGTTCTAGTGGTTGATTTCAATCTCTTGTCAATGTGGGTTGACCAACTAAATAATTCCAGGTTTCCCACTCCCCTGGCATGTAAAGTAATCCAGGTTTTTCATAGTGAAATCGTTATACATTTTTTTTTTTAAAGAATAAAAGAGAGAAAGAAAGAGGAAGAGATTTTAGAAAAAGAGAGAAAAGGAGAAAGAAAGCAAAAGGAAGAAAAAAAAGAATGAAAGAAAGAAAGAGGAAGAGATTTTAGAAAAGGAGAGAGAAAGAAACAGCAAAAGAAAGAACAAAAAAAAGAATGAAAGAGAGAAAGAAAGAGGAAGAGAAAGAGGGAGAGAGAATGGGATTCTTGTTTTATTGCCCAGGCTAGAATACAGTCTAAAAATGGGTATTAAAAACCTCTTTTATGCCAATAATTGTGCTTAACAATGGAGACAGGAAGGAATAGGGGATGAAAATAA
>PVKP010016650.1:0-47728 GCA_004027715.1 Plecturocebus donacophilus
TTTATTTCATTGAGTTGATCTTCGACCTCTGATATCCTTTCTTCTGCTTGGTCAATTCGGCTGTTGAAACTTGTGCATGCTTCGCGAAGTTCTCGTGTTGTGTTTTTCAGCTCCATCAATTCACTTATGTTCTTCTCTAAGTTGTCCATTCTCGTTAACATTTCGTTAAATCTTCTTTCAAGGTTCTTAGTTTCTTTGCGTTTGGTTAGAACATGTTCTTTTAGCTCACAGAAGTTTCTTATTATCCACCTTCTGAAGCCCGATTCTGTGAGTTCGTCACACTCATCCTCCGTCAAGCCTTGTTCTCTTGCTGATGAGGAGTTGTGATCCCTTTTAGGAGAGGCATTCTGATTTCGGGTGTTCTCAGCCTTTTTGCACTGGTTTCTTCCCATCTTTGTGGATTTATCCACCTGTCGTCTTTGTAATTGCCAACTTTCAGATTGGGTCTCTGAGTGGACGTCCGGCTTATTGGTGATGAAGTTTTTTCTGTTTCTTAGTTTTCCTTCGGGGGGCGCCCCTTCCCCACAGAGCTGGGCCTTCCCGGGTTCAGCTGTGCTTGTTCTGGGTCCTCAGCGCTTCCAATTGCTGTTCTCCTTGTGGGGATGCGACCAGCCGAGCCCGACTAAAAGGGCATCCAGTCCCGTACACTCTGCACCGAGAAGTGCCACACCGGCCAAAAGAGTCACGCTGGCAACCCATGTGGCTCCTTCGCCGGGAATCTCCCCGTCTGTGGGCATCAAAAATTCGTCTGCAATTGCGGCATCCACTTGCTCTCTGCACTTTCACTGGGAGCTACAATCCTGAGCTGCTGCTACGTGGCCATCTTGGATCTCTCTCCGCCCGGTGATGAAGTTTTTCTGTTTCTTAGTTTTCCTTTGGCGGACGCCCCTTCCCCACAGAGCCGGACCTTCCTGGGTTCACTGTGCTTGCTGTGAAACTCTCAGTCCTCAGCGCTTCCAATTGCTGTTCTCCTTGTGGGGATGGGACCAGCCGAGCCCGTCCGTCCCTATACTCCGCACCGGGAAGCGCCACAGTGGGGCGCCAGCAAAACAGCTGCGCCAGCAAAAACAGTCGCGCTGGCGACCCGTGTGGCTCCTCCACCAGGAATCCCCCGGTCTGTGGGCAACAAAAATTCGTCGGAAAGTGCGGCGTCCACTCGTTCTCTGCGCTTTCACTGGGAGCTACATTCCTGAGCTGTTGCTAATCGGCCATCTTGGATCTCTCTCCTAATTTGATTTTTTAAATGGGTAAAAGATATGAGTAGACTTTTTTTCTAAAGAAGACAATGTGGCAAACAAGTATATGAAAAGATAACTCATCATTGATCAGAGAAATGCAAATCAAGACTACAATGAGCTATCATCTTACCCCATTAAAAATGGCTTTTTTTCAAAGACTGGCAATAACAAATGCTGGTGAGGGATGTGGAGAAAAGCGAATTCTGATACGCTATTGGTGGGAATGCAAGTTATTATAGCCACTATGGAAAACACCATAGAAGTTCCTCAGAAAATTGAGAATAGAACTGCCATATGATTCAGGAATCTCAGTGCTAGGTGGATACCAGAAGAAAGGAAATCAGTACATGAAACAGATATCTGCACTTCCATGTTCATTGCGGCACTATGCATAATAGCCAAGATTTGAAAGCAACTTAATATCCATCAACAGATGAATGGATAAACACAGTATAGTACATATACACAATGGAGTACTCTTCAGCCATAAAAAATGAATGAGATACTGTCATTTGCAACAACATGGATGGAACTTGAGGCCATTATTTTAAGTGAAATGAGCCAGTCACAGAAAGACAAACTGCGTGTTCTCACTCAATGATGGAAGCTAAACATTCAAACAACTGTACTCATGGAGATAAAAAGTAGAATGATGGTTACCAGGGGTTTGGAAGGGTAGTGGAGAAAGGGGCCAAAATGGAGTGGTTAACACGTATAAAAACATATGTAGATAGAATTAATAAGATCTAGTATTTGATAGCACAACAGGGTGACTATAGTCAGAAATAATTTGCTGTACATTTTAGAATAAGTGAGGAAGTACAGTTGGAATGTTTCTAACACAAAGAAATGATGAGTGCTTGAGGTGGCAGATACCCCATTTACCCTGATGTGATTAATACATATTGTATGTGTATCAAAATATCTTACATAGCCCATAAATATATACATCTACTATGTACCCATAAAAATTTAAATTTTTCTTAAAGGAACAACTGGACACTTTGGGAGGCCAAGGTGGGCAGATTACGAAGTCAGGAGTTCAAGACCAGCCTGGACATGATGGTGAAACCTCATCTCTACTAAAAAGAAAAAAAAAAACCAGACATGGTGGCACACGCCTGTAGTCCCAACTACTTGGGAGGCTGAGCCAAGAGAATTGCTTGAACCCAGGAAGCAGAGGTTGCAGTGAGCCACGATTGTGCCACTGCACTCCAGCCTGGGTGACAGAGCAAGACTCCATCTCAAAAAAAAAAAAAAGAGAGACACAACTGGACTACATGTAATGTCTGTGTATTGTGTGACTCCTGATTTGAACAAGTTTATCATAAGAAAATAAGACAATCAGAGTAATAGGAATGCTGATTGAATATCTGAGGATAATGAAGAATTATTGTTAATGCTCTTTCATGTGGGAATATGGTAGTGTGCTTGTGTTAAAGAAAATAAATAGTTCCCATGCTTTAGGAATACTTGTGTGTGTATTTAGCAGAGACAATATGTGTATGTTCGGGAAGTGGGGTGTAGACTGAGCGGGAATATCAATGAAACAAGATTAACCATAAATTGGCAATTGTTGAAAGTGGATGATGAATATGAGGATATTCATTTTATTAGTCTGTTTTTATTCATGCTTGAAATTTTTCATAACTAAACATATTAAAATAATTGAATTTATAAAATCAAAGAGTGAAATGAGATAAAGAGGAAACAGGAATTTAATATTCAATGGCATAAAATTTCAGTCAAGCAAGACTAAAAAGTTTGAGAGATCTGCTGTACAATATTGACTATAATCAATAATATTGATCATAAGTGTATTTATTAGACTTAGACATAAATACATTTAGACATTTATTAAGAGGGTAGATCTCATGTTAACTGTTCTCACCACAATATAATGTTTGTGTGTGTATGTGTGTGTGTGTGTGTGTGTGTATGAAATACTGTACCTAGAAAAATGTGTTTTAAAATTTAAGGCAAAATGAATGCTTTAGAGAAAAACAAAAGAAAATAAAATTTACAGCTAAGAGCCCTACACTACATAAAATATTTAAGAAAGTTTTTTTCCCCCACTGGAGAGAAAGTGGTAACAAATGAAAAGTTGCATCAGCATGAAGAAATGAATAGTGCCAGAAATAGTGTCAATGTGGCTAAATATTTTAAAAGAAAACATTTACTTTATTTTACATTCTCTTTAAAGGATATTTGACATATGTCACAAATGTGTGCAATATGCCATATATCATAAGCCCACAGTTAATATCATACTCAATGGTAAAAAGTTAAAAGCTTTTTCTCCAAAATCAGGAACATGACAGGGATACCCACTTACCACTTCTAGGAAGTGCTAGCCAGAGCAATTTGTCAAGAAATAAAAGGCATCCAAATTGGAAAGGAAGAAGTAAAATTGTCTGCAGATTACATGATTTTATACATATCTGTAGAAAACCAGAAAATTCTTAGAATGACAAATTTAATAAAATTTCAGGGTACAAAGTCAACATATAAAAATCTATAGTGTTTCTATACATTAACAACTAATTATCAAAAATGTAAATTAAAAAATTAATCTCATCTACAATAGCATCAAAAACAATAAAATCTCTAGGTATAAATCTACCCAAGGAGGTGAAATATCTATGTAATGAAAACCATAAAATATTAAGGAAAGAAATTGAATAGGACATGGGTAAATGGAAAAATATCACATGTTCATGGGTCAGAATTACTGTCAATCTCGCTATACCATGCAAAGCAACCAATAACTTCAATGCAATCTCTATAAAATTTTGATGACAATTTTACAGAAATAGAAAAACCATTCTAAAATTTGTGTAGAGCCAGCAAAGACCACAAACATCTAAAGCAATCTTGAGCAAGAAGACCATAACTGGAGGCATTCCACTTTCTGATTTCAATTTATATTAAAAAGCTATAGTAAAGCTATAGTAATCAGTGTAGTGTAAAGCTATAGGATAGCACTGGCATAAAAACAGATACATAGATAAATGGAGCAGTATAGCAAACAAGAAACAAACCCACATGTACATGAGAAACTAATCTCAAATAATAGCCCCAAGAATATACAATAAATTTCTTCAACAAATGATATTCAGAAAACTGAATATCCACATGCAAAAAAAGGAAATTGATCCTTATCTTACACTGTTCCCCCCAAATCAACTGAAAATGTGTTAAAGATTTAATCATAAAACTTCAAACTCTAAAACTACTAGAAGAAAACAGAGGGAAAATTCTATGGATTGGTTTTGGCAAAATGAAATTTGATATGATGGAAAAACACAAGCAACTGAAGTAAGAACTAAACAGGTGGTATACAGTAAACTACAAGTTTCTGCACAGTAAAAGGAGCAATCCACAAAATGGAAAGGTAACAATCAGATTCGGAGAAAATATCTGTACACTACATCTGATAAAAGGTTAATATTAAAAATAAGTAAGGAACCCACAACTCAATAGGTTTAAAAATCTGAGTAAAAATGAGCAAAGAACCTGAATAGACATTTTTCTAAGGAATACTCACAAGTTAAAGATAGAATTACCATATCATCCAGCAAGACCATTTCTGAGTATATATATATATATATATATATATATGTATATAAATATGTATATATACATATATATATATTACATTGTTCATCTTGAATATATATAATTTTCATTTGTCAATTCTATCTCAATAGAGCCAAAAATGATAATTGGCAATTTAAAACAAGAATAATTACAATATAGTGTGGGACTTACAGCATATGTAGAAGCAAAATGTGGCAACAACAGGACAAAGGAGTTCAGGTGGGATATTGAAGCATATTGTTGTAAGGTACTTATATTAAATATGATGTGATTTACTATTACTTAAAGGAGATTGTGACAAAATGAAAACATATGTTGTAGACCTTGGAAGAGTTTCTTAAAGTGTGATCTAAGATAAAAAGCTGATAGTACAGATAAATAAGAATCATAAAATACTCTATTCAAAAGGAGGAAAAAAGGAATAAAGAGAAAAATAGAATAGAAATGAATCAGTAAAACGATAGATTTCAAGACAACCATGTTGATAATTACATCAAATGTAAATGATATAGTCTCTTCAATGGTTACTGGATAAAAAGAGAACACAATTATATGCTGTCTTTGAGAGATCAACTTAAACCTAAGGATGTGGATTGAAATTCAAAGAATGTACAAAACTCTTATTATACAAACAGTAATTTTTAAAAAGTCACAGTGGCTATATTAGTCCAGACAAAATAGATTACAGCATAAAGAATGTTTCCAGTGACTAATGGGATAAAGATGACACAATTATCTAAAATGTGCTTGTACATAACAAGACAGTTCCAAAATACATAATACAAAAAATGATAGAAAGGAAATAGAAAAGAAACAACCTAACATTATAGTTGGAGATTAACGTTTGTCTTTCATTAATTGCTAGAAAAGGTAGACAGAAAATCAGTAGAGATGTAGACAAATAGTACAATCAACCCAATTATTGTAATAGACACTTAAAAGAACATGCAACCCAAAAAGAGCAAAATATACATTATTTTCAAGTACACATAGAACATTCATGAATATAGACTATTGTGGGTCTTGAACTAATTTTTTTTTTACTAATTTTGAGAGAATTGAATTCATTAAAAGAAAATGTCCTCTGATCAGAATATTAAAGTAGAAATCAATAGAATAGAGAAAACTTGCATAGATTTAGAAATTAAATTATATTATTCTAAAAAAATATATGAAGAAAAAATTAAAAGAAAATATTTAACTGAATGATAATAAAAGCACATATCAAATTTGTGATAAGTAGTAATAGAAATCTATAGCATCAAATGCTTATATAAAAAAGAAGAGTTTCAAATCAATGATCTAAGCTTCAACTATGAGAACTATAGAAGAGCAGCAAATCAAACCCAGAATAAGATAAAAGGAAGAAATAAAAATGAAAGATATCCGTAAACAACAAATAAACATCAGGAAAACAGTTGAGAAAAACCAATGTAAATAAAAGCTGGTTCCAGGAGGTTAATAAAATTAATCTAGCCACACTGATAAGGAAAAATAATCAGAATGAATGAGGGGATACTGCTCATGATACTACAGATAACAAGGGACTATTTTGAAGAATTTTATGACAATAAATTTAACAATATAAACAGAATGAACAAATTCTTAAAAAATACAACTACCAAAGCTCACTAAAAAGAAATAGTTAATCTGAATAGTTTTAATGTATTTTTAAAGATTAAATTATTTTTAATTTAAATGTATTAAATGTATTTTTAAAGATTAAATTGTAATTTAAAACTTTCTCACAAGGAAAACATCAGACACAGGTAAGAGCCCTGATAAATTCTTCCTAACATTTAAGGAAGAAAGGAGATCAATCATAGTCCAGAAAATAAAAGATGAGGAAGAACTTAACTCATTATTTGAGACCAGCATCTCCCTGGTACCAAAATCAGACAAAGACATGAGAAAATTAGACTAATATCACTAAAGAACTAAGTATAAAAGTTCCCTTAGGAAAATATAAAATATTTTTAAAGGTTTGCATATCATAACAAGTGGGAAAGCAAGATTGGTCTAACAATGTACAGATTTTCCTCATTAATAAGAATGATATTTTCCTCTTGATATAGGGAGGACATCTTTCACATGGGAATTCTATCTCCTGCTTTCAAGACACAGAAAAAAGGTATGGCTGATCTTGTTGCACCTGCTGTTTTCGAGTGTCTTTAACTTGAAATAGTCAATATGCCAAATAAGCATATTTTTAAACCCTTTACCTCTACAGCATTAAGGTGTCAACTTTCCCCAAATTGATATAGATTCAACAAAATGCCACTTAAAATCCCAGAAAGCTTTTGGAAATAAATTGTTATGCTATTTCTAAAATTTATATGAAATTGTAAGAAGAATAGGCAAAACAACTTTTAAGGAGAAGAAAAAGGTTGGAAGGACCCACATTATGAGTTCAAGAACTACCACAAAGCTACAGAAATCAAGGCAATGTTGTATTGAGACTCATACATATGTTGTCAATTGATTTTCAAAAGGTCACAAAACAAATCAGTGGAAAAAGGATACTGTTTTTAATAGGTTCTAATAAAACTTCCAGAAGAAAACAGAAAAAAAATAGTATCCTAAGACAAGGAAAGATTTTTTAGACCCATACTTAACTCATAGTATAATAAAAAATTAATCTTACCTAAATGTATGAACTCAAGGTATAAAACTTCCAGAAGAAAACAGAAAAAAATAAAATCGTATCCTAAGACAAGGAAAGATTTTTTAGATAGGACACAAGATTTTTTAGATAGGCTGACCATTTAAGATAAATTAAACATCAAAGTTGAAAACTTTTGCTCTTCAAAAGGCACAATTATGGAAATGAACAGTCAAACCACAGACTTGGAAAAAACATTTACAGTACATATAAGAATACAAGTCCCTTATTATATATTGCATATATATATATTATATGTAAAATAAAGAACTTGTGTCCTGAACATGTGAAGAATTTTTACAATTTTAAACATCCAACAAACAGCAAAAAATGAATACTTTCTTAATATATGTTAATGAAATGTAAACACATTGTTATGGGCTAAATTGTGTCTCCTCACCAACACCCCCAACTTTATATTTTGAAGTGTTAACCCAACCCATACCTCAGAATGTGAGTGTTATTTGGAGATAGGGTCTTTCTTTATAGAAATAATTAAGTTAAACTGAGGTTATTAGGATGGACCTAATCCACTGCAACAGTATAATGTCTTTGTAAGAAGAACAGATTAGGACACAGCTGCACATAGAGAGAAGACCAAGGAAGACAGAGAGAAAGGTTACCTATCTGCAAGTCAAACCGAAGAAGCTTGGGGCCAGGGAGGAAAGAAGCAAGGGGTGAGGGGAACAAGTCTAACATTATAGTATAGCCTTGGCTTCTATTTATTCTTGGTATCTACATTCTATCTTTGCTGTCTGTTCTTTACATCTCAAGAATAGTCTCTTAAGAGAAGAAATTAGAGAAGCCCAGCTAATTGTAATTTGTTGTGATTCTAAAAATACATCCTAAAATGTATTGATCCTTCTCTTTGAGAAGTATAAACTAATTCAATTCCCCTTGAATGTGGGCTATCATCAGTAACTTGCTTCTAACAAATTAAATATGGCAGATGTGATGATGTATGCTTCTAAGACTGAGTCTTAGAAGGCATCATAGCTTTCTTCTTGTTATCTTGCTCTTGGATCACTTGCCTTGAGGGAAACCAGTCGTGTCATGACACTCAGGCAGCCCTGTGGGGAGGTCCATATGGAAGGGAACTAAGCTTCCTCCCAATAGCCAGTGAGGAGCAGTTTCCTGTCATCGGCCACGTGAGTGAACCATGATGAAATGATGCCCAGTTCCAGTTAAACCTCAAATGACTTAAGCAGCTCCAGCTAACATCCTGACTGCAGCCCCAAGCCAGTTAAGCTGCCTCTGAATTCTCAACATCCAAAAAAGTATACACAAATAAATATGTATTAAGATGGTAAGTTGGGGTAATTTGTTACATAGAAATATTGCCCCCATTTCAGGAGAGTTTTATCCTAAGCTTCCTCAGAGACTATCTTATGGAACCCAGGCATACAAATAACCCAGGCGTTCTCTTAGCAAGCAATTTGGGTTTGGAAATTTACTTCAGCATGGAGTTACAGAAAAGAGGAATTTCTTCATTGGGCTATGCGGTAAGAAAAAAAAAAACTCACTAAAAGAAAGCATGGCCTCTTAGGCTAATAGTCAACCTACTACTAGCATAAACAAACTGGAATAATTATTTTTACACAAACAGGACTTCAAATGTAGATAAATTCCTTTAATAAAGAGTTTCACAGAAGTCTAAAGTTCCTAAGAGTTGGTTTCTAAGGTATGTTTCTTTGGATTTCTAGATTTGCCACTGTTCGCAGTATAAACCTAAATCACTTAGCTTTTTTGAGTCTTATACATAATAATTATTCATATTTCTTTGGTCAAAGAAACTTTTGAGACTCTAGAATCTTTCTCCTGATATAGACTGCCACAGTAGGTTTAAAAATTCCTTTTTTTTTTTTTTAAGGAAAATACTTTCTACCTGGAAATTATACATGGTTAAACTTGGTTAATTCTAGTAGTTAGGGTCAAACTAACTCATTGTTTTTTGGCGTTTTATATCTGAAGATGTTTAACTATATAGTTTACTACAAATTTACCACTACTGAATACATTAACTACTGTTTTAAGAATGATTCCTTTTCAGTTATTATTTTTCTTTTTGCTCCTGAGAAAGCTGAGAATCCAGACTAATACAGGCATAGAGTTGTACATACCTAGAACAGCTGACTTATACAACGTGCCACACCTATTTATTTGGTAATTTATTAATTCTTTGTGTTAAATACTATTAATTCATAACTTCACCTAGGGAGGTTATATTTAAAGGAAATCTTCATTATTAGTTCACTTCCTGGTTTCTGCACACTTAGCTGTTTGTTTAGCAAACCTCTTTTTATTGGAGTATCAGAAAAGTAACTCAGGATGAAAGGGCACATTGATCACCCATCAGTAGCATTATATTCACAAACAGCCCTGTTTTGTCATTTGTAGAGTAACATATAGGGATCACAGGAGCACACAGACAACCCCTGATTTTATTGTGTTAAATGGATGGCTTCGTCCTTTCCAACACTTCTAGCTAAGTATAACTGCTAATAGCCACCAAGACATTTTTTCTGTAGATTAGCCTCTTTACAGTTAAAGGATTGTTCAGAATAGAGTGCATATGAAATGAATCTATTAGATACTTAAGCTGGATGAATATCTCTTCTATGAAGAATGAAAAAGAAAGTACTAAAATCATTGCCTTTGAAGATGCCCGAATAAGAACAGCTCCAGTCTGTAGCTACTAGTGAGACCAATGCAGAAGACGGGTGATTTCTGCATTTCCAACTGAGGTACCCAGCTCATCTCACTGGGACTGGGTAGACAGTGGGTGCAGCCCATGGAGGGTGAGTCAAAGCAGGGCATCACCTCACCTAAAAAGTGCAAGGGGTTGGGGAATTGCCTCCCCTAGCCAAGGGAAGCCATGAGGAACTGTGCCGTGAGAGACAGTGCTATCCAGCCCAGATACTACACTTTTCCCACTGCCATTGCAAACCACAGACCAGGAGATTCCCTTGGATGCCTACACCACCAGGGCCCTGAATTTCAAGCACAAAGCTGGGTAGCTGTTTGGGCAGATACCAAGCTAGTCACAGGAGCTGTTTTTTGTTTGTTTGTTTTTCTTTTTTGTACGCCAGTGGTGCCAGGAATGCCAATGAGACAGAACCATTCAATGCCCTGAAAAGGGGGCTGAAGCTAGGGATCCAAGCAGTCTAGCTCAGCAGATCTCAACCCCATGAAGCCCAACAAGCTAAGATCCACTGACTTGAAAGTCTTGCTGCCAGCACAGCAGTCTGAAGTTGCCCTGGGACACAAGCTTGGTGCGGGGAGTAGCATCAGCCATTACTGAGGCTTGAGTAGGCAGTTTCACCTCACAGTGTGAACAAAGCTGCTGGGAAGTTCAGAGTGGGCAGAGCCCACCACAGCTCAGCAAAAGTACTGTAGGCAGACTGACTCTCTAGATTCCTCCTCTCTGTGCAGGACATCTCTTAAAGAAAGGCAGCAGCCCCAGTCAGGGGCTTACAGATAAAACTCCCATCTTCTTGGGACAGAGCACCAGGGGGAAGGGGCAGCTGCAGGCTCAGCTTCAGCAGAATTAAACGTTCCTGCCTGTTGGCTCTGAAGAGAGCAGTGAATCTTCCAGCACAGTGCTCAAGCTCTGCTAAGGGACAGACTGCCTCCTCAAGTGTATCCCTGACTCCCATGCCTCCTGACTGGTAGATACCTCCCCGCAGGGGTTGACAGATATCTCATACAGGAGAGCTCTGGCTGGCATCTGGAAGGTGCTCCTCTGGGATGAAGTTTCCAGAGGAAGGAGCAGGCAGCAATCTTTGCAGCCTCTGCTAGTGATACCCAGATAAACAGGGTCTGGAGTGGACCTCCAGCAAACTCCAGCAGACCTGCAGAAGAGGGGCCTGACTGTTAGAAAAAAAAAAACTAACCAACAGAAAGGACTAGCATCAACATTAACAAAAAGAATGTCTACTCAAAAACTTCATCTGAAGGTCACCAGCATCAAAGACTAAAGGTAGATAAATCCATGAAGATAAGGAAAAACCAGTGCAAAAAGGCTGAAAATTCAAAAAACCAGAACCCCTCTTCTCCAAAGGATCACAACTTCTTGCCAGCAAGGGAACAAAACTGGATAGAGAATGAGTTTGACCAATTGACAGAAATAGGCTTCAGAAGGTGGGTAATAGCAAACTCCTCCAAGCTAAAGGAGCATATTCTAACCCAATGTAAGGAAGCTAAGGGCCTTGAAAATAGGTTAGAGGAATTGCTCACTAGAATAAAAAGTTTAGAGAAGAACATAAATGATCTGATAGAGCTGAAAAACACAGTATGAAAACTTCGTGAAGTATACACAAGTATCCATAGCTGAATTGATCAAGTGGAAGAAAGGATATCAGAGATTGAAGATCAACTCAGTGAAATAAAGCATGAAGACAAGATTAGAGAAAAAGGAATGAAAAGGAATAAACAAAGTCTATAAGAAATATGGGACTATGTGAAAAGACCAAACATACATTTTATTGGTGTACCTGAAAATGACAGGGAGAATGGAACCAAGCTGGAAAACACTCTTCAGGATATTATCCAGGAGAACTTCCCAAACCTAGCAAAACAGGTGAACACTCAAATTTAGGAAATACAGAGAACACCACAAAGATACTCCTTGAGAAGAATAACACATAATCTTCAGATTCACAAACTTTGAAATAAAGAAAAAAATGTTAAGGGCAGTCAGAGATAAATGTTGGGTTACCCACAAAGGGAAGCCAATCAGATTAACAGCAGATCTCTCTGCAGAAACCCTACAAGCTAGAAGAGAGTGGGGGCCAATATTCAACATTCTTAAAGAATTTCCAAACAGAATTTCATAAACAGCCAAACTAAGCTTCATAAATGAAGGAAAAATAAAATCCTTTACAGACAAGAAAATGCTGATTTTGTCACCACCAGTCCTGCCTTACAAGAGCTCCTGAAGGAAGCACTAAATATGTACACTGCAAAAACATACCAAATTGTAAAGACCATCAACACTATGAAGACACTGCATAAACTAATGGACAAAATAACCAGCTGGCATCATAATGATAGGATCAAATTCACACATAACAATACTACTTTTAAATGTAAATGGGCTAAATGCCCTAATTAAAAGACACACACTGGCAAATTGGATAGAGTCAAGACCCATTGGTGTATTATGAGACACATCTCATGTGCAAAGACACAAAGCTTTAAAATAAAGGGATGGAGGAAGATTTACCAAACAAATGGAAAGCAAAACAAAGTAGGGGTTGCAATCCTAGTCTCTGATAAACAGACTTTAAACCAACAAAGATCAAAAGAGACAAAGAAGGGCATTCCATAATGGTAAAGGGATCAATGCAACAAGAAGAGCTAACTATCCTAAATACATATGCACCCAATACAGGAGCACCCAGTTTCATAAAGCAAGTTCTTAGAGACCTACAAAGAGACTTAGACTCCAACACAATAATAGTGGGAGACTTTATACCTCACTGTCAATATTAGACAGATCAACAAGACAGAAAATTAACAAAGATATTCAGGACTTGAACTCAGCTCTGGACCAAGCAGACCTAATAGGCAGCTACAGAACTCTCCACCCCAAATCAACAGAATATATATTCTTCTCAGCAACACATCACACTTATTCTAAAATTGACCACATAATTGGAAGTAAAATAGTCCTCAGCAAATGCAAATAAATGGAAATCCTAACAAACATTCTCTCAGACCACAGTGCACTCAAACTAGAACTCAATATTAAAAAACTCACTCAAAACCTCACAATTACATGGAAACTAAACAACCTGCTCCTGAATTACTATTGGGTAAATAACAAAATTAAGGCAGAAATAAGTGAGTTCTTTGAAACCAATAAGAACAAAGGCACAACATACCAGAACCTCTGGGACACAGCTAAAGCAGTGTTTAGAGGGAAATTAATAGCACTAAATGCCCACAGGATAAAGCAGGAAAGATCTAAAGTCAACACCCTAGCATCACAATTAAAAGAACTAGAAAAGCAAAAGGAAACAAATTCAAAAGTCAGCAGAAGACAAGAAATAACTGAGAACAGAGCAGAACTGAAGGAGATAGAGACATGAAAATCCCTTCAGAAAAAAAAATGAATCTAGGAGCTGTTTTTTTTGAAAAGATTAACAAAATAGATAGACCACTAGCCAGACTAATAAAGAAGAAAAGAGAGAAGAATCAAATAAATGCAATAAAAATAAATAAAGGGGATGTCACCACTGATTCCACAGAAATGCAAACTACTATCAGAGAATACTATAAACACCTCTACACAAATAAACTAGAAAATATAGAATAAATGGATAAATTCCGGGACACATACACCATCCCAAGACAAAACCAGGAGGAAATTAAATCCCTGAATAGATCAATAACAAGTTCTGATATTGAGGCAGTGATTAATAGCCTACCAACCAAAGAAACCCCAGGACCAGACAGATTCACAGCCATATTCTGCCAGAGGTACAAAGAGGAATTGGTATCATTCCTTCTGAAACCATTCCAAACAATAGAAAGAGACTCCTCCCTAACTCATTTTATGAGGCCATCATCATCCTGATACCAAAACCTGGCAGAGACACAAGAAAAAAAGAAAATTTCAAGCCAGTATCTCTGATGAACATCAGTGTAAAAATCCTTAATAAAATACTGGCACACCAAATCCAGCAGCACATCAAAAAGCTTATCCACCACGATCAAGTTGGCTTCATCCCTGGGATGCAAGGCTGGTTCAACACATGCAAATCAATAAACATAATTCATCACATAAACAGAACCAACAACAAAAACTACATGATTACCTCAATAGATACAGAAAAGGTCTTTGGTAAAATTCAACACCCCTTCATGCTAAAGACTCTCAATAAACTAGGTATAGATGAAACGTATGTCAAAATAACTAGAGCTATTTATGACAGACCCACAGTCAATATCATACTGAGTGGGCAAAAGCTGGAAGCATTTCCATTGAAATCCAGCACAAGACAAGGATGCCCTCTCTCACAATTTCTATTCAATATAGTATTAGAAGTTCTGGCCAGGGCAATCAGGCAAAAGAAAGAAATAAAGTTTATTCAAATAAGAAGATAAGACGTCAAATTATCTCTGTTTGCAGATGACAGGATTATATATTTAGAAAACCCCATCATCTCAGCCCAATATCTCTAAGCCGATAAGCAACTTCAGCAAAGTCTCAGGATACAAAATCAATATGCAAAAATCACAAGCATTCCTATACACCAATGATAGACAAACAGGGAGCCAAATTATGAGTAAACTCCCATTCACAATTGCTACAAAGAGAATAAAGTAGCTAGGAATACAACTTACAATGGATGCGAAGGACCTCTTCAAAGAGAACTACAAACCACTACTCAAGGATATAAGAGAGGATAAAATCAAATGGAAAAACATTCCATGCTCATGGATAGGAAGAATCAATATCATGAAAATGGCCATGCTGCCCAAAGTAATTATAGATTCAATGCTATCCCCATCAAGCTACCATTGACTTTCTTCACAGAATTAGAAAAAAAAAAAAAAAACTACTTTAAATTCCATATGGAACCAAAAAAGAGCCCATATAGCCAAGACAATCCTAAGCAAAAAGAAAGCTAGAAGCATCATGCTGCCTGACTTCATACTATACTACACAGCTATAGTAACCAAACAGCATAATACTGGTACCAAAACAGATATATAGACCAATGGAACAGAACAGAGGCCTCAGAAATAATGCCATCTATTTACAACCATGTGATTTTTTGACAAACCTGACAAAAACAAGCAATGGGGAAAAGATCCCCTATTTAATAAATGACATTGGGAAAACTGGCTAGCCATATACAGAAAACTAAAACTGGACCCCTTCCTTCACCTTATACAAAAATTAACAAGATGAATTAAAGACTTAAACCAAAGACCTAAAACCATAAAAAAACCTAGAAGAAAACTTAGGCAATACCATTCAGGACATATGCGTGGGCAAAGATTTCATGACTAAACACCAAAAGCAATGGCAACAAAAGCCAAAATAGACAAATGGGATCTAATTAAACTAAAGAGCTTCTGCATAGCAAAAGAAACGCAGAGTTAACAGGCAACCTGAAGAATGAGAAAGAATTTTTGCAATCTATCCATCTGGCAAATGGTTACTATCCTAAATCTAGAAGGAACTTACACAAATTTGCAAGAAAATAAATCAAACAACCCCATCAAAAAGTGGGTGAAGGATATGAACAGACACTTCTCAAAAGAAGACATTTATGCGGCCAAAGCTCATCACCGCTGGTCATTAGAGAAATGCAAATCAAAACCACAATGAGCTACCATCTCACACCAGTTAAAATGCCAATCATTAAAAAGTAAGGAAACAACAGATGCTGGAGAGGATGTGGAGAAATAGGAATGCTTTTACACTGTTGGTGAGAGTGTAAATTATTTCAACCATCATGGAACACAGTGTGGTGATTCAAGGATCTAGAACTGGAAATAGCATTTGATCCAGCAATCCCATTACTGAGTATATACCCAAAGGATTATAAATCATTCTGCTATAAAGACACATGCACATGTATGTTTACTGCAGCACTATTCACAACAGCAAAGACTTGGAATGAACCCAATGCCCATTAGTGATAGACTAGATAAAGAAAATGTGACACATATACACCATGGAATACTATGCAGCCATAAAAAACGATGAGCTCATGTCCTTTACAGGGACGTGGATGAAACTGGAAACCATCATTCTCAGCAAACTAACACAGCAAGAGAAAAGCAAATACCACATGTTCTCACTCATAAGTGGGAGTTGAAAATAAGAACACACGGACACAAGAAAAGGAACATCGCATACCAGGGCCTGTCGGGGGATGCGGGGGGCTATAGGATGGATAGCATTAGGAGAAATACCTCATGTAGATGATGGGTTGATAGGCACAGCAAATCACCATGATACATGTATACCTATGTAACAAACCTGCACGTTCTGCACATGTATCCCAGAACTTAAGTATCATATAAAATAAGAATAAATAATAAAACATTGCATTTGATTACTATTGGAACAATAAGGCAGCAGGAAGAGCTCATTGGGCGCACTCCTCCATATAGATCCCAGATAGGATATTCCCAGAAAAAAAATCCATAACGCTTTCAAAAGAAAGCAAAAACAATGCTTCCCAATTTACTACACATTTCTCCTACTTTAAGAGATGGATGTTCAATGGAGCTATTCTGGTTTGAGCCCTTCTCACTCTGATTGGCTGCCAATGTGGATTTCATAAAAATCTCTCCTTTGAAATACATAATAAGGAGAATGGTGTGATATTAAATAGTGACCAATTGCCATAAGCAGAGCAAATTAAACCCTTTCATAAGATTCTTAGTTTTTTTAAGACATGTAATTTCCAAGTTTCAGTTCCAAAGAAAAAAAGCCTTATTTATTTAGCATTAAAAGAACACAAAATCAAAATAAAACAGTTGTTACATGACAAGTGATAGAGGATACTTAGGTAAGGAGCATAAAATAACTAAGTGCCACCTCCAACACTCTCTGTAACCACAACTCTGTTCATGTTCTCTTCAGGTGGAAAAAAAGAAAACAGAAGATGAATCTACTACCATAATTCAAGTTAAAGAATGACAGCCTATGATAATTAAAAGGATTCTTTAGCAATTTATGATAATGTACAATCATATTCTTTTCTCCTAAAAGACTTTTGTGTGATTGTATTTATTTCTTATTAAGGTGAAATATCACTTGTCTTGCAACAGATGTGAAATTATCCTTATTAGATACTTTTCTTTGACACTGGTATTTTAACACTATGATTAAGCCAGATGGAAGACAATTTTTTTTAAGGATTGGGGAGGGAAAAGGAAATAAAACACACACACAGCCAGGTACTTTCAGATCCTAGTTGCCATAACAACTTGAGTCAGCTTCCATCATTAAATTATCTTTTGATCATGCTTATGGATTTTTTGTATAAAAAAGAGATTCACTTATTTCATTTACTTACGTTCTATTGAAAACATTCTTCTCCTTTTTGAAGGCAGTTCATTATCTATTTCATTAAACAGAAGCAGAAACAAACATACTATAAACTCCCCCTTAAAACTATAAAGCCCAAGGGCTCCCCAAAGAAAGCTTGGAAGGATTATACTGCACCATCACAGCCTTCTAATGGTATTTTTAAAGGGTATTTTGTTTCCATCAAAGTTAAAAACTTCTGGTAGTTTTACAATGTGAGAATTATCTATATATTTTTCTCTGTTTCAATAGGCCAATTCAAAAATTGTTTATGATAACACCATCAAAACATATTGCAGTGAATTGTTTTCCTTCTGTCTTTTTCGTCTATTGTTTAATCTCTGGGTCTGAACACATCTGGAAAACAGTGAAATCAGTGGGAAGTGTGAGAAGCTGGTATCCAAGCAAGTTGCTTCCTAGCAACAGCAGTCAGAAAAACAGACTCATTTGTCAGTGGCCCCAGTGCAGGAAGTCAGGGGGCCCTGGGGAATGATAATGGCATATTCAAAATGCAAAATATGTTAACATTTACCTTTCCAAAGTAGAATATTCGACGTCCTCCATGAACAAGGTGTCCACATCTAAAAAGGAGCCCAAAGAACCACAGTGGCCCAGTGTAGAGGACTGCTTCTCACACTTCTGGATAAAGAGCTGGTTTGTGTGAATGTACGTGTGTTTGTGTTTGTGTGTGTGCACCCAATGCATCACAAGTTGTTACTTCGTAAAACACACTAAAACAAATTAGTCAGAAAAATGAAATAAAGAAGACATACCAAATACAAACCCAAACTTTTAAGTATGAGAGTCAACTGAAATAAAATCTTGTGTTTCACAGCTTAAATGAGTCTAAACGCTTACCCTCAGTTTCCGTCCACAGCTTCCTCACAAGCCAGAAAGAGTCGACCAACTGCTCTGGAGGGAAGAGCTCCACACTAAATAGCTCTGGTTTCACGTGGCGCTTCGCAAACTTGTTGAGTATCAGGATCACCTGGAGAGCTTGTGGAACACAAATCCCGAGCTGTGCCCTCAGAGTCTGACTGAGTCCACCTGGACTAGGATGGAGCGCTGCTGTTCTGACAAGGTCACAGGTGTTGCCAATGTATGAGTGGCAGCGCTACAGAAGGCTTGATGTACTATACGGCACCATTGCCCAATGCTCTCAGTGTGGACATCCTACTACACTAAACCATAAAAATCCTGAGAGCTGGGCAAAGATACAATTTTCCAGCAAGAAAGCCAGGAAGCTAAGACCTCAGTTCCTCCAGTGGTTCATCATTTGCAATGCAAAAGGTAAGTGTCATAGCTCACATCGCAAAATGATTCAAGAGCTGCCTCATTCTTCCATTTTTGCCAGTTTTTTTTTCTATTCTGCACACTTTCCCAATATGGAATTTATGCTTTCGGTACAAAGAATGACAGGTAGATAGAATCCTGACGGCATCAGTGTTCTCATTATTCCCATGATTTCCCACTTTCATTCCCACTGCCTAAGAAGCCTTCTCCTCTCCTCAGCCCAATTCCCCTTCCTTCCCTTTATTCATTTCACAAATATTTTTGAGCTACCTAAGGGATAGAATTTTTTAGAATTTTTATATGAGGTTTAAATGGGCTAATGCATTTAAAGGGCTTAGAATGGAATACAGCACGTGGTAAGCACTTGATGATGATGGTGATGATGACAATGATCGTGCTGAGGACATTGAGGTTATATGATAATTAGAGGACCTCACAGTTTTGTAACTATTGATTTTTTTTTTTTTTACTTTAAGTTCTGGGATACATGTGCATGATGTGCAGGTTTGTTACATGGGTACACATGTGCCATGGTGGCTTGCTGCACCTATCAACCTATCGTCTAAGTTTTAAGCCTTGCATGCACTAGGTATTTGTCCTAATGCTATCCCTCCTCTTCCCCTCCCCCTCCAACTCCCTGACAGGCCCTGATGTGTGATGTTCCCCCACCGTGTCCATGTGTTCTCATTCTTCAACTCCCACCTATGAGTGAGAATATGTGGTGTTTGGTTTTCTGTTCCTGTGTTAGTTTGCAGAGAATGATGGTTTTTAAGTCACCTCAATTCAACTGTAAAACTTCATTGTAGGAACTGTTTTTTACATCTATATTTCATTTCCTAATGAGTTTTCTAGGATACAGTTTGCCAAGACATTGGTAGGAACCAAAAGCATCATAACATACAACTATGCCTAACCCTATTCTTTTTCTACTGTGCCATATCATATCTTTTTTTAAATGTCCATTTCCGGCCTCCCCATCACAGAGTTAAGAAACACAAAGAAAGACTCTTTCTATCATTTTAAATAACCGTTGCTCAAAGCAAAGCAATTATTTGTTAAGTTACTTGTTGGATTATTTCAGATCTTGTAGGAATGGCTAACATTTATGAGTTGTGTAAGTGGAAAATGGCGTGACAGTGTAGAGATGTGTTCCTTAGATCTGCCCTCAAGAAAGAACTTGCCTTCAGCTGCAAGAAGTAGATTCAGGATCTGTCTTAGCTTTCAAATCAAGGCCATGGTCTTCTCAAGCAGCTCCCAATGACTAAAAATGGCAGGTAGTAGGGGTTGGCTATTTGTGCCTAGTTAGGACTCCTCGAATGGTGAGTCTTTGCTATAGAGCTTCCATTGAGTTGGCTGAAATTTTTCTGATCTGCATCATGGTGTGAGGCTCTTCCTCCCGTCTTGCCTTTCACAGGTGTTACTCCTTGTGTGTGTCTGAAATATCTCTGTATCTCTTTCCGAGAAGACCCAAATAACATAGGCACATAGCAAAACAAAACGATGTTTTACCTTTCTTTATGGGAAATGAAGCATTGAGTCAAACTAGGGTTTAGGTAAAATGAAGCAAAGAAAAAAAAAACTGGAAAAAGAAGGAAGACCTGCAAAGCACTTCCCCCCTATCTGAGATTAGATACAAAGAGGAGTAATTTTGTTTCCCACCTGCTGAGACACTCCATTCTTTACCTCTCAACATGTTGCTGTTACTACTGCCATTTGAACTTCTTTGCTTCTATCACCATTTTTCTCCATTGGGTATGCTCCGGATGCTTTCAGACTTCAGGACTAATATCCACAAGTCACTTTTCATCTTGTTTATATTCAGAGAGTCATCATAGCTTACGTGGGTGACTGAAGGCAATTTTAGGTGTCTTCTCGACTAGTTAACAGCTAAGAGCAGGAAGATAGAGCCAAATTTTCTTCTATACATAGAAAAATGGTATAGCTATGTCAACATAGAAAAAGGAAAATTTATTTAAACACTTAGTGATAAACTGTGAAGGAGGTTTATACTAAGTCAGAGATTCTTAGTTTCTTTGGAGTCTGAAATACCTTTAAATATGATACAAAAGCTATGAACTCAGTCCCTAGATAAAAGAGAAATTTGAATGAAGACCTTAAGGTATTTTGTTCTACTATCATCCTTTCATTATAATCAAGGTTTTCCTATTAATAATGAATGCATACTAGGATTGTATTTTGCTATATTAATGAATGTTTTTCATTCATAGTAGTTAGTTTTATTTGTTGCAATTCCATAAATAAAATGACTTTGCAATTCTCCCTCAGGGAGGAAAAGCTGCAGCAAAATAAATTAATAAATATACTATTAAATAAAATTTCATTTAGCATTTGGTTTTTCAAAACTGATTTATTGAATAAATAATACATTTGGAAGAATACCTGCCTATTCAAATTTTTTTCATCTTACAGCACATAAAAATTTCTAGTGAAGAGATGGGGAAATGAAAGTGTGTTTTGCTAATAGTGATACTTTGCCTTCAAAGATAATAACAAAAAGGTAGTTTGTGTACTTGAATACAACATATAGAAACAAACAGAAATTCCGTGGACTCTTCCACTCTCTGCTCGAGGGCTACTTGATCAATCAGATGGAGCTCCCAAGGTACATCGCTAGGAAGCAATTCGTTCTGTGATATCAACTTCTCACACTGCCTGCTGTCCTCCCTTTCTAGACTTAACCTGAGCAATAAAGAACACAGATGCCAGTTGATAAACAGTGGCCAGAATGTCACTAACCCAGAGCCTCAGTTTTGTTAACTTCGAAATGAAGGAAAGTCCAAACTGATCTACTCGACAGGATTATTTCAACTACAAATTAAACAATTAAGTGAGGCAGTGACTATGGCAGCTGTTTGTAAATTCTAAAGGGATTTGTTTCCGACTGTGTTTGATGGAGTTGCCCCAGGGGTCTCTGAGAGCATAGTGCTCCCTCGGGCCCACCCCAGCCTCCTCCAGAGCAGTTCTGTTTCAATCTGTTCTTGTACAGGGGTTCTGTGGAGAATTTCAATCGAAAAATTGTTCTGTTGCTAACAAAGATAAGGTTAAAAGTTGGGAGCTACTTCCAACTAAATATTAGTTATCAGGAAAAAAAATTCCTGAATTCATGAATCTTGTCAATGGAAAAATACAATTTGATTTGACATATATGTTCTATCTATTTGCTATTTTTTAAATAGTTAATATATTTAACCCCAAAAAAAGCCTTTTAGGAATGCATTTATTAAAGAAAGCATTTTTTAAAATGCTTTTTTTTTAAAGAATGCATTTATTAAAGAGTAGGTTAGAATGTCTCAGAAGACGTCTGCATGCAATGGAAACAGCAGCGTTCTGGAACCAGAATAAGAATCAGATGACCTGGGTTTGAATCCTGACACCACCTTTTAGTCCTGGTATGATTTTGAATAAACTGTTTTATGGATTTGTTCTCAGTTTCTTCAACTGCGACCTATTTAATGCTTGTCTGGTTGTGAGGGTCAAATAAAAGTTGTAGATGCCTGGTACTCCCATAAGAGACTCTAAGAAAAAAAATCTTTGCTAGGATAACTTTCCTTTCCATCATGAGAAACTCTGATACTTCTTTTATTAAAAGAAGAATTACGTGGCCATTCTTGTCTTCCATTTTGCTTCACCTGATAAAAAATTCAGAACCAGTTTGGGCCTCAACTGTAAGAACTAGGCTGACCCTGATAGTCTGTGAATGTGTGTTCTTGCTTTCTCTGCTATTGAATTTCTAGCTTTATATAAAATTTCCCTGATCTTAATTTTTAATTGCCTTTCTAACATGTGAGCTCTCATCTAAGCCATTCTCAATTCTTTGTGGAGAGAAGTAGTAGAGTTGAGAGGATGAAGCAGGGAAGGGAGGAAGAGGAAGGAGAAGGTCTATGGAGAATGGATAGGAGAATGAATCTAGTATTTTTTTTCCACAAATGCTCATAGGCAGTTGTAAAAAAAAAAACCATAATATGCTGTATCTAGTTGATCATAGCTTCTGGGAACTGCTGTATCGGGATGCTTAATTAATAACACTTTATATCTGCAGTATACTATCGCTTTCCCAAGTCTCTGTGTCTATGATGTGAGAATGTCACAGATAATACAGTCCCATTGCAGTGTCTTTTCTGGCAATTTCAAGAAAGCACCAGCAAGGACTGAGAAGTGCACAGTCTCTCCTCTTCTCTCTCTCTCTATCTCTCTCTTTCTTATTACAGTTTGGGTTATTAAATATAATACACTGGAGCCTTGCGGTAACAACCAATCTTTGCCACCAGCCACATAATTTATTTATGTACCTAGAAATATTCCTGTAAAACATCTATGGACTATAGATGGATAGATAAATGATAAGTGATAGCTGAAAGAAAAATGGTCTAGACCTCAGAGGAATCTAATAATTCAACCTTACTACAGACAGCCTGAAGATAGTTAACATACATACTATTGATTATGTCAAGATTTAGTGCTCTGGAAAAACCTCATAAAAAACAACATTTTGCTATCACAGGGGTTTGAGAGAGACAGTCAATTAAAATGTAAGAAACACCAGTCTTGTTCATATGGAATTTTACAAATATTTCCAGGAATAATATCATTGTCTCCTAAGAATAGATGTTTGGTTACCAATCTATCTTCTGAAAAACCAAAGAACACCTTTTGTTCATTAAAATTAAAAAGTGTCCCCTGGGAGCAGTATGCTCAGGGTTTACCCCCTCTAGTGTTTATGTTACAGCCCAAATGCATCCCCATTGAATAAGGTGTCAGCTGTAGTGCCAGGTGACAACTCTAAACCAAAGGGTGCTCTGGCACTGCTGTTACTCTGGCACTGACGTTACTGTGGAGCATGATGATTATAAATGGACACCGCACATTCTATCAGATTTTCCCTGCTTCTTTCTCCTTACTCTATTCTGTACCTAGGTGATCTCACTTTTTTCCATATCCCCAAATATGGCTGTTCTACTACTGCTTCCAAAGTTACAGCTTTATCCTTGATTGCCTCGCTCTTGAACCCCAAACGTAGAATTTCAAGCCTTCCAGAGAACACTATTTGGGTGTCCTGATGGCATGTCAAATTAAATTTTTGGAAGACAGATTCCTCCTCCTCCTCCTACCTGTACTCCATACCCAACTCCTCCATTAGGTGATTCATGTTTGGAAATGACTCTTCCACCCACTGCCTCTTTGCTTTCAAAGAATCAGCCTGGCTGCCCTGCAGACTTGTGTATGTACGGAAGAGGTTTGATGGGATGGTCAGAATTGACCCAAGATAGGAGATCTCACGCTACGGCTCTCAGGTAGTTTTTCTTACAACCTCCTCTCTGCTTGAAAAGCCCTCTGCCCATGCCTCTATCACAGAACTGAGCTCATCAATGTGTAACTAGTTGATTTATGTCTCTCCATTTTTGGTATTTGAACACCTCAAAGGTACAGAAAATGTAATATCATCGAGATTTTTAGAGTATATTTCTGAATAGGCACCTCTTAATTCATTGGGAAAATAGTCATTAAACATCTACTGTGTGCTACACGTTGAAGATACAATTATAAAAATGACAGAACTTGTTTACCTTCAAGCAGCTAGGGACCACAGACTAGAAGGGCTAAATGCTGTTATAGTGTAAGTTCAGATACCATATATAAAAGCACATGCGAAAGCGTTTAATCACCAGGAAGAGAGAATGAAAAACAAGGCAGGGACTAAGGAGAGACAAGCTAAGTGCTTAGAGCACAACACTTAAGGAGGCACGAACTCTTAGTCATGCACGTGTAGCACCCGGGATAAGCGCATCCTTAAATCTTGTTTTTAGGCACCTCATCCTAGCCCTGGCACTGATGGAAAACTTGTGACCTGCCCATATATACTAAGAGTCATTTGTGAAAATATTCCAACGAAGATTGGTAGAGCCTTAGAGACCAGGATCCTCTCTAATGGGAAATTAAATATTTTATAGGATGTGAACAGACTCTCTTTTATTAAAGGGAGTACTTGGGAGATTAAGCATAATTACTTTAGCTAGGTTTGTAAGTAAAACCACCACAAATAAAAGAATAATGAAAATTAGAGTAAAACATGTGCTTACAAAGTTCCAGTAAGGGTACACATTTGAAAGAGAGGCAGTATAGAATAGTGGTTAAGGCAATGGCTTATAGGGCTCTGTCTTTTACTAGCCGCCTTACTATACCTTAGCAGTTTCCTCACCTGGAAAATGGCAATAATAACTCCCTATTTTACAGGCTTGCTGCAAAGATTAATTAATTAAATTTTATAGGATTGTGGCAAAGCGTTAATCTATGTAAAGAGCTTATAACAGTGCCAGGCACACTGTGAACATCCAATGCATGTTAACTCCTCTTATTATTCTTTAATTCCTCTAACTCTTCATAGGGTGTACTCCTATAGAGTATGATAGCTAGAATTTCAAGAACTCTTGATTTGCTATCTCAGAGCATCTTGAGGAATTAGGTGAGGTATTTATACAACTGCCCTCAGGATATCCTGCAAAGACACTTCCAACCAGCATGTTTCCAACGTAACCTCTCCTCCATTTTCAACCTTCTATTCTGGAGTTTCTTATCATAATTAATGACAATAAGATATCTATTTGTTTTTATTTGCATTACCCAGTTTTAATCCTCTACTTCACAACTGGTATGTATTTATTATACGTGTGTGTGTATATGTGAGTGTGTTTAGCAATTTGCTCCTCAATGAAAATGTAAGCTCCCATGAGATCACAGCTTTGGTCATGCTGTATTGCCCTCACTCAGTATAACAGCAGGCACTCAAATACATTTAAACAAATGATCAAATGAGTTGATGAATTTTCAAGTTCTTTCATTCCTTGCCTCTTATTCTCCATTAACTGATATAAATCCTGTCAATTCAATCTCCCAAATATCATTCACAGTTTGTTCTGGCCCCACCATCACCACCAGCACTGTATCTCAAGCCATCATCATCTTCCACCTGGATTATGCCTGTTCCCCTTCCTCAGGTCTCCCATTTCTCCAAAACAGTTTCCTTGGTGCAATCTGAGTGCTGTGGTGCTCTTACTAATAGGAAAATTGACCACATTCCTCCACTGCTTACAGTATTTCAAAGCAATACAAAAAGGTCATGTGCTGTATTATTTCATTTCTATAATATTTTAAAAAATGCAAAACTAAAAAGAATGAGAACAGATTTAGTCGATGCCAGAAGGCAGAGTTGGGGGTGGTGAAGAAGGTACAATTGAAAGGGAGTAACTTGAAAGATTTCCTTCGTGATAATGAAACAGCTCTGCAACTTGATTGATTAGGGGTCCCAAGGATGTATACAGAGAATCAAATTTCATAGAACTGCAAACACACACACATGCATGCACACACCATTAGTGAATCTAAAAACTGGTCAAATAAGACCTATAGTCTAGTTGATAGCATTGTATCAATGTCAGTTTCTTGATTTTGATATTGTGCTATAGTTATATGAGATGTTACCATTGGAGGAAGCTGGGTGAAAGGTTTATGGCCCCTATCCACTATTTTTGCAACATCCTGTAATTATTTTTTTAATTCTTAAAAAAAAGTTTCAAAGAATCATCATATCCCTTAAGGAAAAACAAATATAGCTATATCATCTTGATTCATAAGATTGAAGGGCCTGACCTCAGATTGCATCTCAAGCTTCCTTGTTTAGTTAGGTTGTAAGTGGGCCAGTCAATTCTAATTCATTTTATCCTGTTGTTTTATTCATTTAAAGCTCTAAAATAATTTAAAATGACTATATAAAAACAAAAATAAATAATATGCCTTATATTCTTGGTGGTTGCATCAGTTAGCTATCACTGCATAACAAACCACCAGAAACTCAGAATCTTAAAAGCACAATCTTAAATTATCACTTAAGTCAATGTGTCACCTGGGTTCACTTATGCATCTATGGTGAGCTGTGAGTCCGTCTTTGGTAGCCAGTGTTCAGCTAGTAATAGGCATTTCTAAAATGACCTTAGCTGAAGCAACTAAGCCCCTCCACGTGGTGTCTAATCCTCCAGCAGAATATTCACACAGCTGTAGCAACATTCCAAAAGAAGAAGAAAGTGCTCAAAGCTAGACTGGTGTGTGGTCACTTTCACCAAATTCCTTGGCCAAAGTATGTTAAAAAGCCAATCTGTGTTCAGGAGACGGAAAAATGGAAGCCATCTCTTGGGAGGAGCCGCAAAATCACATTGCAAAAGATGTGGACACAGTGTGAAAAATAGGGGCAACAACTACTAAAATCCTCTAACAGAAGCCATCAAAACGCGAATAATGTATTTCCATTATAATACAAAATGTTAAGGTTCTGAATGAAATCACAAACATATTTCTAGCCTGAATTCAATATATTGAAAACCTGCATGATATGAAGCCATGGAAAATTGCCAACATTTACAGACAAATAAATGTTCTCCTTCATCCCACTAAGCTTCTGCATTTGGCAAGTCTTTAAAAATCTGGTGCTTTCTTCCTTCAGCCCTCTTCTCGATTTAATTTCTTTTTTATTTCTTGTTCCATTTCAGTCTTAATGAAGCACCTTAGCATTCAACCTGCAGCTGGCTACTCACAGGGAGAGGCATTGTTTAATATTAATGCTCACCTGAAATGAAGCAACGCCCTGCTGCCTTCACAGCCATTCAAGGGGAAATTCTCACCTACCGAGAGAGGTAGGTAAGAGTGACGTTGCTGCCCTCATTTTGTCCTTAAGGTGCAGCAGACCGAAGAGGGACCTGCCAGATGGAGGTGGAGAATTTGATCCTGTTGCCTGAGTCAACGTGAGCTGCAGAAGTCTAATCATCTGAGTGGGCAGGAAGTCACCTAGGCAATTCAGCTAGTGGGCGCCCATGTGAAAGGGAGATAATTACCAATGTCACTTCTATGACAGGAAGGTCCTACGGAAAGAAATCGATTCTACCAGCACGTTGCACGGAGCCTACTGAAGTGCGGACCGCGATGTGTGAAATGTTATGGGAGCAATAGAGCCGGCTTAAATCAAATTCAGCGGCAGGCAATTAGTTGGTAAAATAACTATTTTCTTGTGCTTTGGACTCTGTGATGTAACATAACTTTAAATTTTGGATGACAAGTCATTTCTGTGTGTTAAAATGAAAATGCTACTTTTCGCAAGTAGGGTTTACTCTGTGAATTTCTTTATATGCATGTTACAGGTAAAGCAAGAAAACGAATGAAGTGTCCCTACCAACTTATCCGCCTGACACGATGATCTGGAAAAGGAAACAGTGTCCTCTCCCTAAAAAGTCTCTTTCCAGGATCAACTTCAGCTCCAACAAAAGTAAAGAAAAAGTGTGGATTATTTGAAGTAAAGATTCCTAGGACTAAATTTTGTCTCTGTTCCCATCTATATTCTTCAATGGTGATTTTTTTTTTCATCTTGACTAAAGATAGACTTGTGGCAACTAGTGCGGTTTGCATTATCTATACAATCCTCAAAGCTGTCAATGCTGCTATTTTAAGCATATGGAAAATGTATGAATGTGAGAAATAGAAGCCATATTTTACCTTGGTACCTAGATCTCTTCTGGCAGAAGAAGAATGTGCATATTTTCATATCTTAATTAGATTTCAACACTCAAATCTTAATAAAACCTCAACTACTACTCTCATATTTCCAAGAGTTAGTACGTAGGTATTACATAAAATGCCAAGAACTCAGTAAATGGAGACATCTACAAATAAATGGATTTGGGGTTACGGACTGCTTCTCAGGGTTTGTTAGGCTGACACGTGACAGACACACTGGATTGTTCAGAGAAGGGCCAGCCTATGATTTAGGGGCCAGCCTATGTTCTGGCATATGGACATCTTGTTCCTGTTAAATAAGTCAGATTAGAGACAAAAATCTCTTATAAATATGCATGGGTGATGCAGCTCCTGAAAAATAGTCCAACAAGATCTGAGGCAGTTTAGGGTAATACAATCACACAAAAACAGCTCTACATATCATAGCAAATATCAGTAGTTTATAATTTACAAAGCATTTTTTATTAAGGTAGTAAATCTTTATAATAGCCTAGTGAGGTAGAGTATGAGTTAATTGTAGACACCTTAGGTTCAAACATTTGAGGGTCCCCCTGCCCCAGGCCCCTCAGTTTGCAAATAAATGGTCAATCCATGATCCCAAACTTGTTTTTTTCCAAACTTAATTTTCTTTCTACTGTTATCATCCTGGTAAAAATAAGAAAAACAAAATTCAGCCCTTCCCTCCCCACCCACAACCCTCTAAAAAAGTGATTGAAAATTTAAAATTATATCAAAATTAAATGGAATTGACCAGAATAGAAAGCAAAGTTAATTGTAACAGAAATGTTTATTTGATTATTTTTAATTGTCACTAACATCTTTTGAGGCAAGGAGGGTGAGAAATATGTCCCACATGGCAAGTGAGGAAACAGTCCCGCTGGTGAAGCACTGTGGCACTTTGCTGACCTTGAGGCCACTCTGCCCTTCTTGCTAATTCAGAACTTGGAGGCATCCTAGCCTGCCTTTCACCATAGAGCAAATCCCAGAGAGTGCTGGGGTGAATTTCTCTGGAAATTAGATAGCAGGACTGTATTGTGTAGGTTGTAATTCTGAAAGTGATATGTGCTGCCTAATAGAGCCAGCTTTCAACTCTCCACTTCTAAAAGTACTTCACCTAATATAGAAATTTAACTGAAGTCTAAGCCTTTCATTACACAATGAAAGAATCT
Organism: Plecturocebus donacophilus; assembly: GCA_004027715.1. Classification (NCBI taxonomy): domain Eukaryota; kingdom Metazoa; phylum Chordata; class Mammalia; order Primates; family Pitheciidae; genus Plecturocebus; species Plecturocebus donacophilus. The sequence goes on from PVKP010016650.1 coordinate 29,596, forward strand.
GGAGCTGATATCTCTCTGGAGATCATTTACCCATCGATGTTGAGTTCTGGCACCTTCTAGAGCCCTTTGGCTATAGGCAGCTTTCCCATGTCTCACAGATTTGGGTGAAGATAAAGTGAGAGAGCCAAGTGCCTGACTCTATGTACTAAGATTCGGTGCTCTGTAGGTGTTTACTCCCTTCTCTTTTGATTCCACTCAACTGGTCCTTGCTACACCTTTCCTGAAAATACTCTCTAGCCTGGGACCCACTCACTGATACTTAAACTCTTCAGGAACATACCTCATAACCTTTGCCCACATGGTCCATACACCTGCAATGTCCTTCTTCCTGCTCCTGCTTAGAAATGTAAGTGCTGTCTCTCACATTCTCAATGGAGCTTTTAGAAGCTTCTCCCATTATAAGCACAAACCCCCAGCCCACAGCCTTCCTCCACTAGTCACATCCCAAGAGAAGTACATTGTGTTGGTTAACCATATACAGGCAGATATGTGTGTTGGTTAACCACATATCTGCCTGTAAAGCAGTTCTGAGTTCAATAAGTATTTATTAGATTAAATTTAGGGGAAGTCATCAGTAGGCTAAGAGTCACCTGAGGAGACAAAGGAAAAAAAGGGAATGGTAGAAATAACAAAAACACATATTTGATCTACTTAAACTATTGCCTTGAACCAGGTCTAAATGTTTCTATGACAGAATAAAATAGCAGCCACAGCACAATAAGAAATATGGCTTCTATTAAGTATTTGCACATAAGTGCACTGAGTAGGATGCTTAAAGTTATCTGCTCAGGAGATACATTTTCATTTTATTTTTAGAAAAAATAATTTTAGGATGGCCAATGTGTTTTATTTTGCTTTGTTTCATCTATTGGATGTTTAGTTTTGCTGTTTTCTTTTTCTAGGCAAAGAATGGCAAACACAAATACTTCTTAGACCAACTATTCTGGATTATATTATCTCTGCTGTTCTCTAAGTATTGTCATAACTACTGGCTATCAGGGACAAAGAATTGAGGTAAAGCTCTTGATAAATAGTTCATCAGGATCTGAGGCAGCTTAGGGTAATGTTTAAATATGTGAGCTTTGAAGCTTATACCATCTGGTTCAAAACTTGGCACAATATTTATAAACTGTCTGACCTTGAGACTCTTTATGCCTCAATTTTCTCATATGTAAAATGGGATGATAATTACCTAATTCATAAGCCCATTGTGAGGATTAAAAGAGTTATTATATATAAACACATAAAACAATGTCTGGTATATAATAAGTACTATATAATTATTCACTGTTGTTATTAGAAAAATATAATGGTTTGAATCAGATGTCCTAGATAATACAGTATATATGGTAACCAAACCAGTTATCCATTGCTATGTAACAAACCACCCAACATATAGTGACTTAAAATAATTATTTGTTTTATTTGTATGTTTCTGGGGCTGACTAGGCTTAGCTAGGTTGTTCTTGCTAAAGGTCTCCCATGTAGTTACAGTCAGACACTGGATGAGGCTGGAGTCATTTCAAGGGCTTTTCTCACTAACAGGTCATGCAGAAAATCCATGTCAGCTGGATTTCTGCTGGGGCTGAACATCTATGTGTGGCTTTCCATGTGGCCTGAGCTACCTCACAGTATGGTGGCCAGATTCCAGAGGCAAGCCTCCTGAGAGAGCCACAGGAATGCCATCTTGCCTCTTATGATGTAATCTCAGAAAGTCAGATGGTGTTACTTCCACTAGACTCTATTGGTCCAGGCAGTCCCATCTTAAGGGGAAGTGACAAACTCCAGCTGTTGGTAGGGGATGGCAAAGTCACATAGTAAGAAGATTAGTTGGGATGGAAAGCATTGTTCACCCATCTTTTGGGACTACAGCCTGCCACAGTCAACTATGTACATAGTAAGCATTCAGTAAGTGGAATGGCAAAGACTACAGGGTCTTTGGTAAGAATTTTTACTGTAAGACAAAGAAAACTGCTCAAACTAGTTAAACAAACCAAAAAGTAATTTTTAGAAACTTTTCTTTTTTCTCACAGAACGCTGGGGAAGTTAAGGCTCTTGAGGGACTGTTTCCAGGAACTGTTGAATTTCTCTTCAAAATGTATCTGAAGTCCACTGTATGTCACCACTTCCACAACTATCATTCTCATCCTAGCCACCATCATTTTTTACCTGGAATGTTGCAATGTCCTAACAACTCTCCCCATTTCTTCCCTCTGGTCCCTACTGTCTGTTCTCCACATGGCTACTTGGGACCCCTTCCATTTGTAAGTTGGATTTTAATACCTCTTTGATCAAAACCTTGCAGAATCCTCTCATTAAATTCAGCCAAACCTCCTAAGACCTTACCTTGGCCCTCAAGGCCCACTATGATCTTGCCCTTGGTATCTCTTTGCCACCATCACCTGACATGTTTGTCTTTGCTTCCCCTACCCTCACCTCTTCCTTGAACATCCAAGCATGGTCCCACCTTCGGGCCTTTGCTGTTGCTGTTGACTCTGCCTGGACCACCTTTTTTCTAGATGTCAGCATGGGTCTCTGTAATAGTCCATTCTAAAACTGCTATAAAGAAATATGGGAGACTGAGTAATTTATAAAGAAAAGAGGTTTAATTGGCTCATGGTTCTGTGGCTGTACAGGAAACATGATGCTGGCATCTGCTCAGCTATGGGAAGCCTCAGGAAACTTACAACCATGGTGAAAGGCATATCTTCTCCCATGATTCAGTCATCTCCCACCAGGCCTCACTTCCAGCACTGGGAATTACAAATCAAGAAGAGATTTGGTGGGAACACATATCCAAACCGTATCAGTTTCCTCCTTTTATTCTTTCAGATTTTATTCAGATATCTCCTACCAGGGAGATCTTCTCTGACCCACCATTTCCAAAGTAGCATGTATAACAACACCTCCTGGAAGACAGACTTGTTTTATAGCCCCAGTAATGAATTCCAAAAGGAAGGAATCCAACTGGCTCATCAGAGCTTGAGCGTCCATCATGATTCATGCATTACTTCTAGGTTGGGAGTGTTGGAGTTGTCAGACAGCAAAAGGACAGACCTGCCAAAACTAAGTCTTACACAGGGTACGGTTCTCGAAGACAAGGGGCATTGGGAACTGTGAAATTATTCTATCATGTGTCTAATGGAGTTGAGAAAGAGGCGGCCATAACTCTGCTACTAACTCCTTGGGTGACCATAGGCAAGTTAAAAGTCTGGGACTCAGCTTCTTTTCCTATCAAATGATGATAGTATTATCTGCTACAATTACTTGCAGGGAGATCATTAAGATGAAAAGACAAGTCAGGATAAGGTCTTAGATGTGCTTTAAAATATGTCAGTCCCAACAAGAGACTGATGAAGCAAGTTTGAAAAATTTTGATTACCTGGGTGATAGGTATATGCTATTCATTATACTGTTTTCTGAACTTTTGTATTTGTTTAAAAACTTGCATAATGAAAAATATGAACTACTTCACAAAGGTAAGGAATAAATACCACAGTAATAAGTAGAATCTATATACTGATGGTACCATGATTTAGCCTTTTTACTTGCTTTTGTTTATTGAGATTATATCATAGTTGTCTTCTTTTAATGTTTCTAAAATAACCCAAATTTGAAAATTACTTGCCACCATTATCACGACAATAATGGTGCTTTTAAAATGTAAATTCCGTGGGATTAGTTTTGAAGATTTTGGTATGATTAGAAACTTCAGCACAACATTCTGAAAATATCTTTAAATAAAATCTTAAGGAATAGGGACACAGTGTATGAGCATTTCAATGGGAAAGGTCCAGGCCACATCTCAGGTCTCATTTCTTTTTTGTGTCACATTCCTTTGGTGGCTGTCACATCACCCATTCCATCATCAAGAGTGGCTCTGAAAAAAATAAATAACTCCTTTCATCACTCCTCCTCAAAACTAGCATATCCAGACCTTCACATTCCAGTGGTTTCATAGCTGATCATCATAGGACATATATAAGATGACAAACATAACCAAAAGAAATTACAAATGTTACAGTATCTTACTAATTCATGGTCCACACATTGTTTGCTGAGATGACTAATAAGATCTCCATTGAATTTCAAACCACAGCTTTCATGCCTGACAATGAAACTTACAAAACCTGTTTTTTCTTCTTTCTCTCCACTTCCAGGACAAAGATTCTGTTCTCACGAGACCAGGAAGAACCCAGTGCATTAGTCTCAATATTTCTTTGCATCTCTCAAGACTTCCAGATCTACTTAGAGCAACTTCCCTGGGCTTGTGCCCTACAAAGCAACCCCTTTAGGAGACATATCTAATGTAGATGATGGGCAATGGATGCGGCAAACCACCACCATGGCATATGTATACCTATGTAACAAACCTGCATGATCTGCACATGTACCCCAGATCTTAAAGTATAATTTAAAAAAAAAAAGAATTTTCAAAACAGATTATCTAATTAACACAATCTGTCCTGGACACTTAACATCTCTATCTAAACCCCTTCATTCTGTCCAATTTATTTAAAGTGCAAATATTTCCATTTTAATGTTAAAGTGCCTAAAAGGTTTTATTATTTTCAGTTTTAAACCAGTAGGTATTATCCAAATTTGAGAATTCAGGATATTGTCAATCATAAACATAAGAAAGCTTGCACATGAGTGATGTTCAACAAACCGTTAGAGCAAACAGGGTTGGGGATGGGATTCTGCTCCGAGACTTCCAGGGCTGACTAATGAGTCACCTGAACTAACTGACTGTAAACAGTATGCCTGGCTGCTGGTCAACAGAAAGTACCTGTTGCACTGCAGAACACTGAAAATATAGGACGGATTCGGGGACAATTCCTCAAAGGACATCATTGTTAAAAACCAGGATGTGGTCCCCAAATTAGGTTTTACAGGCGAACCCCTGGAGTTTTCACGAACCACACTTACCCATTAAACCTTGGAAGTCAATAGGCCACTTGGAACTAGTTTAATTATATAGTAACAGATTGTAAAAGTAAGTGTTCTACTCCCAGCACTTCCCCATTTATTTTAAATGGATTCCTCAGGGAGGGGGGAAACAAAGCCTATAAGTGGAATGGAAGAGGGTCATTTGTAAAATCATCTTACAGCCTGAGAGAAATACCAACTCCAATCATCCCTCCACATATTAACTTGTAGCTGACATGTACGGAAAAGCAAAGGGCAGAATTCTATATCTTTTCACCTGAGTTAATCTACCTTTTTAAAATATGGAGATTAATTACAGTGGCTCCCCTGATGGCTTACAATCATCTGATTATTACAAGAATAATTTGAATTTTGTTCTATTCTACTTTTTCTGGTTTGCCACCACTTAAGTGGGGATCCCCTGCCTTACCCCTGGTAGAAATGAATAATGCCAGTGGCTACTATAGAAATGCTGAGTGGTAGAGTTTTAAATGACATAAATTAATAATAAGCTTCTATTTGTTCATCTGATTAGAAAACTCTCAAATCCAGAAGTGCTGTTTTTCTCTATTGTTTTACAAGTCTGTACCCAGGTGTTTGTATGAGAGCAGGATGTCACATCACTCAAGAGAACTGACTGGCACTGCCATCTGGCTGCTCCTGGATTAGTCATGTCTCACCAAGCAGGTCACAATTTCATTTGTTTTATAACTAGAAATAAATGTCATTAACAGTTGAGCAGAACATGCATATATATAAAATGTACATATGTAAAATGTAACATAAATGTGTACATATACTTCTGCATTTTATATATATGTATACATATGTACATATATTTATTTTATACTACATTTATATACAAATAGAACTGCTACTAAAAGTGAATATGTATAAGGCCTATGACTTAACAATTCTACTCCTAAGTATAAAACCAAGAGAAATGTGTAGGTATGTGTACCAAAAGATATGTTCAAGTGCATTCACAGCAGCACTATTTGTAATAGCCAAATATGTATATATATGGCTATGTATATATATACACACAGCCAAATAGATACATATCTATACATAAGTATATATGTGTATTATATATGTATACATATGTATATATGCATAAAATGCAGAAATGTATATCTACATAAATGTATATACATGTATATACATTAGATGCAGAAATATAGGTGCAGGTGTAGCCTGTAATGTATTCATCAGAACCTAAGGAAAGCTTTCATTGAGAAAAGGATTTGGAAGATACTTAATTAGTTACAATTGGACATACTTAAATTGTTTCTCTTAGAAATATGTATTCCTTGTTATTTTTAAAAAAATCTTCTTACTCCCAAAGTGTTTTACTCTCCTAAAAATCTGATTATCTCATGTGTTTCACTTTCATAAAAAAAGAAAAAAAAAGCGATATATTCTGACCTCCCATCTCAGGAAACAAGAGAAGGGGCTGGTGGTTTCAGGCTTTTTTACTCCACTGAATTCATAAGAAGGGATAATGAAGGCATAATGCACATAAGGCAGGCCTCTGGGAGACTCTGCAACAACACCAAACTTGCCGCTGAAAATCTTTAAAAGTTTGTGGCCAGTTTCAGACACCCAAGATGAAATTTAGCAAAGATTATTTTATTCCGTTCCATCCTATAAAATCTATTAAGCATCAAGATCTAATATATGCCAGGCACTCTGCCAGGCTCTGTCACATAAAATACCTCATTTAATCTTCACAACATATCATCAGTGGTATTATTAATGTTACAAGATGAGCAAAGAGATTCTGCAAGGTTAGGAGACTTGCCCAAAATCACACAGTAATGGTTCACGCATTCACCTCAAGGCTACTCTTAGGAAAGCCAGTGTTCTTTCCTTTCTCTCAGAATTGATTGACCATAGAACGATCTAACAGCATCAGGGTTGATACAGAAAGAATGGCCTATCCATGAGGTGGAAGAAAGTATTTGCAATAAACATATCTAACAAATAACTCATATGGAGAATATATAAAGAGCTTCTACAAATCAATTAACTCACATGGAGAATATATAAAGAACTTCTACAAATCAGTAAGACAAAGATACTCAAGCAAATAGAATAATGGAACAAATACTTCACAAAAGAGAATATTCAAATGTTTCATAAGCATATTTGAATCATTCATTCTTTAGTCATCATGGAAATGCAAATGAAGGCTATAATGAAATAATATACATACACCAGAATAGCTAATATAAAGAAGACGAAGAGAGTGAGGGTACACAGCAGTAACTCACTGCTGGTAGAGTGTAAATAGGTATAATGTTTATGGAAAACTATTTGGCAGTAGGTACTAAAAGTGAACACGTGTAAGGCCTATGACAGCAATTCTACCCCTAAGTATAAAACCAAGAGAAGTGTGTAGATATGTGTACCAAAAAATATGTTCAAGGGCATTCATAGCAGCACTATTTGTAATAGCCAAAATTTAAAAACTATCTAAATGTCCAGAAGGTTTGGTCCACTGAATTAGGCAGTGTGCATTACTGAATATTACCTATGCATATATTAACTAAAATATTTCTATAGTTGATTTATCCAGAATAATTAATCTGCCTACAATTTCAGATTATATAGAGTTCACTTCCCCAAAACAGAGGTTTCTTGTATCTAAATTTTAATATTTGTGTGTGTAATACATATGTGTATATGCATATGTTAAATCACACACACTCATATACACACATGTATTATACATACGTGTATATGTCTACATGTGTATGTGTAATTGAACATACACATATGTACAAATATATTCCCACAAATATTAAATTGAACATACATATATACACATATGTATTATATACAGACACATGTGTGCATGTGTGTATGTAATTGAACATAAGTATGTATATGCACACAACTCAGAAAATTAGAAGAAAAATAGAATTTAACTTTGTACAACAAAATTTTGTGTAAAGTTTTGTGCAAAAAATTAATTCAAAATGTCATATTTTACATAATAAAGATCTAAAAAGAAATCACAGTGCTTTTATTTTTAAACCAAGGGGGCTACTGATTTGATGTTTTTAAAGTAAAGGTGCAGTTGTTCCAGATTGGAATTTTTATAGTTAATATGTAGGCAGTTAATATGTAGGCTGAAAAAATATCTTTTTAGAAATTCCATTCCTGTCCATTCTACTAAGATGAAGGAAGAAACTGTTTTCTATCATTTTTTTTGAAAAAAATGAAAATGACAGTTTGATTATTTTCTTCTGTAATCTCTTGAGAAGGTTTGCCTAGAACAGGCATTAATTAAACCACGATAATGTGGCTCAAAACAAAATGCTTGCTATTTAATGGTAAGAGCTGTTTTCATAATTACATATGTGGACTAGTTTACTTCTATCCTCATTACCTCAGTTAGTTAATTTTAGCTTGATTGGAGTGTCAGGTAAGGTGATTCACAGTTCTGAATACTAAAGAAGTACCAGTACATATTAGTATCCAAACATTCCAGTGAGGATCAGACATTACGATTTTAATACTACTTTCAAGTAACCAAAAAGACTAAGATTTGTGAATAAATTGTAATTCCTAATTGATCTCTCTAGTCTGGGTCTGTGGTAATCTGTACCAGAAAGAGCACTGATCTAAAAGTCAGGTTGGGCAAGGTGGCTCACACCTGTAATCCCAGCACTTTGGGAGGCCAAGGCAGTAGTAGGATCACCTGAGGTCAGGAGCTCAAGATCAGCCTGGCCAAAATGGCAGAACCCTCAACTCCACTAAAATTGCAAAAACTAGCCAGGTGTGATGGTGCATGCCTGTAGTCCCAGCTACTCAGCTACTCAGGGGGCTGAGGCAAGATAATCACTCACTTGGGCGGCAGAAGTTGAAGTGATCCCAGATGGCGCCACTGCACTCCAGCCTGGGTGACAGAGTGAGACTTTGTCTAAAAAAAAAAAAAAAAAAAGCAGAAACCTGATTTCAACATTGGCTATAGCCAAGATAATTTATCTGAGCCTCCATTTCCTTACTTATCAATAAAGGACCTGGAAGGTATTGGGTCTCCGGAAGCAACACAATTATGTTTTGCTTTTCTGACCAGTTTAACACTGGTCAGACAAGAATAAAGCCTTAGGTACCTTTGATTCTTTTATCTGCATAGATCTAGCAGTCCGGAGTCCTCTACTTACCTAGCTCAGTGGATTAAACTTTTGTGTTGTCAAACACAGTGATGTCTGCAGCTGCTAAATGATTGCCCCTTGTAGGCTACTATACACCTGGTGACTTCTACTCATCAAGTGGGCTTACGCTTAGTTGTGTTTGTTCCCAAACTTAATTATGCAACTTTTATATATAATTGTAATTACATTATTGAATCAAATAGTATGTAAACAAATAATATGAGTGAATAAGGAAAATAATTGTTAGCATGACTAAGTTGAAAGCGCTGAGGAAAATTAGTAAAAGTGAGTCTATAACTAAAATTGCTCTTTAATTAGATGTGCCAACACAACTATAAAATAGTTTTTAAAATCTGAAAACATTCTGCACTCAGCCTTGCATTCTATATTTAGGTTCTCACTCCATTTAAAGAAACTCGAGAATCTCAATGTTTGAGAAGTTGTGCAGTATTCAATGGGCATACACATTCCAACTAATACAATTGTAGAATATATTTTATAATTGAAGAATTGTAGTACTAATAACAGAAATATTTTTCTTTCAATTTATGTGTATGATTTTTTTCTCAAGCAGATATTCAGTAGCTACTCAGAACATATACATTTATTAAGTTTGGGAGCCAAACTACCTAATAAACCAAGCTGCTAGCTATTTCTTTTGGTTAGGAGCACTGTGAAAAAATTACTGGGACAACAAGCATTCTGTGAACTGAGAAAGTTTGGGAACTTCTCCACTGCAGGAAGGCAGAGGTATAAGACAGAAGGAACCTGCCTGACACCTATATTAGCTGTTTTGGAATTTTTTTGTTATAGTAGCTAATATTACCTTAGCAGCTAATGCTACCTACAGCACCTAATGTTACTAATACAATGATTTAAGTTAACACAATAAATGGAATTTCTATTCAAAGGCAATCCTGGGAATAAAGCTGTGATTAAAGATGATGTACTGTGAATCAGCTCAGAATTAGGAAGCAGACCCTCTAGGGATGTGGCTAAGTCTCAAGCCTGTCTCTCACTACCTCTGAAATCCATACAGATCACTCTGCACTACTGAGCACTGATTTACATACCTGCAAAAAGAAGACATTCATCTATTGCTAGAGTCTCTTTCAGACCCAATGCTCTAAGTATCTAAACATACATTGAGCCTGCTCCCTGCTTCCCAAGGATCTCACATGACTTCTTCCTGATCTGGCTCCCATTTCTTCCCTCTCACTTCTTCACCAGAGTCAGCTTGCTTTTCTTTTCCTTACAGCTGGTACATCTACTGTGTTTCTTAAGTTCCTGTCCAACAAACTCTAGGTATAGAATGTGAAGCCACCCCTAGTACTCTACTTTTATGTGACCCAGGAAAGTAAGTATACATTTTGAGAGATTTCATACTAACATCATTGGAATTTAAATCAGGGATAACCAAAAGCAATGAAGAGAATTCACAATGTTTTCAAATATTGTATTACAAATTGTAAAACAATATGTTTTTTGTTAATTTGCCATAAATCCCATTCCTTGCTGGTCATTCCTCACTATGACCCTGGAGAAGGGAAAATGAGAAAGTAGATGCTGCATCTGGAGAAAAGAAGACATAATGAGGGAGAAGCTCTTGGAGGAAAGTCATCTGAAGAAGAAAGTTCATACTTCGGGCCCCCAGAGAAGCATAGAGGGGAGGAGAAAAGTCAAAAGGAAGAGATGTGTTTTGACTTTCCCTCTCTGAGCCAAGGACTGAGGGAAAGGAAAGAGCATATGGGATAGGCTAAGGGACCAAATAGAAATAGGAGGAGCTTTTGCTCTACTTTACGAGGCTCTAAAGGGAGACTGCATTATGATTGACATCCAGCCAGGGTGGCTGTAGCAGAGGACCATAGGTGAAGTGGCAAGGGTGGGCAAGAGAGGATCTTAGGGCCTTCCTTGGTGCTTAAGTATCCCGAAAGAGATGCAAAACATCCTACATATTTCTTGAGTAAGGTGGAAATGAGTTTATAGGACTAGCTTTCCAGATGTCCTTCTGGCAAGAAGACCCCATAACCCCAGGCTGATGGGTGACATCAAAGCCAGACCTCAGAGCTGATGTGGGCTTAGTTAGTGGTGGTGAAGCCTCAGCTTTGATACCTAAAGAGCAACAAATGAGTTCACCAGTCACAGATGTGAGCACCAGAAAACGATCATCTCTGCAAAGGCCAGAGAAGTCAGAGGACGTTACAAAATAATAGCTCCTTTCCCTACTACCTGAAGTCTTATAAGCCATTCTCTCCCAGTAGGATACTCCTTTGGAAAAATGCAAAGGGAGAAGAAAATCCTTTTAAAATGACCTTCTATTTTAAAAGAATGACAGAAAGAAATATTTAACAAGATTATTTGAATAAACAAATCAGATTTGATGCATTGGATTTGATCACTTTTTCTCCCTACTCTATTACTACCTCCTTAAGGAGCATTAGACCAGTTATGAAAAACAAAGGTGGTGTTTTCTTTGCACATCTGAATATAGCATACAATATTTTGATTATTCTACACTGACGCTAATCAACATGTATGCTGTGCCAGATATCATGCTAGGTACTTTGATTAGGGTTCCTTTCTTAATCAATGGAAATCCAATGGCCTGTAATCTCCTCTCCCTTGCAATCAAGCCTCCTCTCTCCCCATCCTCTGGTTCTACACTATGTTCTACACTACGTGACACAGGAACCCTCTTCCATGGAGGTTTCATTCTCTAATGCAATGTTTCCCCAGCTTCCCTAATAATAAAAAGTCTTCTTGGATGCTTCTTAAAACTAAGGCTTCCTAGACCTCTCAGTGAGATACCTGAACTCAGAGTGCCTGTGATGGGGCCCAGGTATTTTTAACAAGTACTCCAAGTGACTCATCACCAGAGAAGTTTAGAAAACCTTGCTCTATCATCTAATCCATACATTGCAATCTACCCTTACAGTCTACATTTCAGTAAGATGGTGCCACCATCAATCCTGATACATATACCAAAGTCTTAGAAATGCTGCATTTTCCCTCACTCCTCCTATATATAAGGCACTACCCACACCTTTGATCCAGTCATCGGTTTATGTCTCAAATAATTAATTTCTTTCCTTCTCTATTAACACCATCATATTCTAGGCAAAATTTCTACAACTCTTGACAATGGATATGCTTCTACTCTTTGGCTGTTTGACTGTGTTTCATATTTAGTAGCCAGAGTCATCTTCTTAAAACATAAATCAAATTTTGTCAAGCTCATGTTACACTTCTGAGTAAATCTTTTAAGGGATCATACATAAGGTAGAACTCAAACTTCTTCCTCGTGGTTCACAGATCCTGCATATTCTGGTCTTGACTACCTCACCAGCTTCCCTCAAGCCCTTCTTTCACCCACTCACCATCTCATTCACACTGGTTTTCTTTGAGGTTTGCCAAAACAACAGGCTGTTGCTTGACTCATGGCTTTTTGAACAAACTCCTTTTCCCCCTACATATGGCATTCTTTGGATGACTAGTTCCTGTTCATCTTTTGGATCTCACCTTCTATTTCACTTCCTGGGAAAAGACTTCCCTACCACCCTATAAAAAGTAGACTGTCATCTATCACCCTATAAATAGTAGAGTTGTCTTTTCTTCTTAATCTCAGGATATCGTTCTTGTTCTTCATAATACATCACTGTTCATAAATATTTATGTTTGTTTAGTCTTATGTGCATTCATTTATACATTTTTCACTTTCCAACCAAAATGGGAACTCCAGGAATATATAGCATGCATCATTTCTGCACAGTATAGTACATGGCTCTCAGTAAACATCTGTTGAATGAATGGATACATAAATAAAACCTGAATCATTAGACCTTTGAGCTGTCTTTAAGTTTGTGAGAAATGGAATCCCTTTTCAACCTTTTCCCTGGAAATCACAATTTGTAGAATTTTCTCACAGACATGATAGAAAAAAAAAGTATAAATATACCAATTCTCCAAAGTAAATAAAACCAGAATAAGGGAGAGGTGGGCAGAACAAAAGGAATCTAGGTAACTTTCTAGAAAAAAGCAATATTCTAGCTCCTTATGAATACTCACAAGATAATCCACATTCTGTTCTTAAATTCTAATTACCACCAATCATGAAGATTCTACTCCATAGAATTATGTCTATAGGCCTGTTTCATAACAGCTGAGTTAACACACACAAATGAAAAATTAGCAGGTAGACAGCCAATGCAGTAGCAAAAAGTTTGGTAGACTTTTACCAACGTTAGCTAGACTTTTCCTCTGTTCTTTGGGAGACACATCATAAAAGGGAATTGTTTTATGTTCGTTTCTATGTATCAATAATTTTATGGTAAGTCACTTTATCTAGAATTTTGAAAAGTCATGTCTATTTCCCCCTTAGGTAAAGTGTTATAATTGAACACCACTCTCAGGAGTTTGTGACCATCCATGGTGTTTATACTCAGATTATCGTTTTACTGTTTCTGAGCTCATATCATGGTTGGCCTTCTCAGTTCCCTAAGTTTTTTTTCTGTCACTGTTTACATTCACTGTCATAAGGCTTTTTATTAATTTTTTGTGGCTTTATCTTTTTCATGCTTTCAAAATTAAATGTTTAGTACTGTTTTATATGTAACTTGAAAGCTCAAGTGAATTACTTTCAAGGAGTTCATGGACTTTTTGAAACACTTGGACTATACAAGGAACAATCTTATTTCACACATGTAAAGAGTCACATTTAAGAGAGAGTAAATTACATCCTCTCTTAGTGTCAAAGGATAATTGGAAAAATCTCTTCATTTCCATTTTTTGATCATGAATTTTCTCTTTCTCTGCTAATGAAGAATCCTGAAATGGTACTCTCACCACAATGGTTGGTTGATGTCTATCTTACTTCCTAATTCCTTCTTTGACATTAATGAATGTGTAGTAGTTCTTCAAAATGCTGTTTATTTATAGTTTATTGTGTGGTGTTAAATCCTTTCTAACCTGACACCTCTAGGACATATATTATTGCTCCAGCTGTATTTACTTTCTAAAATGAGATTTGGGATGACTTACTGATCTTCACAATCCAAGGAAATGACTTCATCTACTGAAATGTTATTCAGCCTAACTGACAAAGAAGCTGGGCTTTCACTGACTACAGAGTGGTCTTTAAATGACTCCGGTATCTAATGGCACTAGTGGTATCCACTGACAATTGACCAAAAGTGGATCATTTCAATAGCTTTTACAATTTACAAATTTGAGGATGTGATTCATTTCATAAAATGTATACTTGAGAAAAATAAAACCTCATTAAGGAGTAAATGCTGGTCAATTAGCCTTACTCACTAGCTAGATTTTTCCCCATACTTAGAATTAAAGACCTACAAGAGAAAATAATCATTTTGATATATGCATAGGTACCAAAGTAGAATATTTAAATACATTTGGTAACTTTTTCGATAACAGGTATCAAAAATGATATATTTTTCTTACTCTTCACACCAACAATTCCAAAAATGTTAAAGTAGACTTCTAAGAAAATATTTCACTACAGGAATGTTTACTCCCACTTAAAATAGTGAAAAATCAGTAACCTCCTTCCTGAGCAAAAAACAGAAATTTAGCCAAATAAACCAATATACATCCATGGGATGGAAAACGATAAAGTCATCAACAAGATGTGGTGGAATATGCAATGATACAGAAAGATCTTAACATATTTATTCAGGAAATGTGCTTATTAGTAGACACTGTGCTTATTAGTATGTTCAAGACATTGGGTCCTAGATTTTCAGTGATGATGAAGACAGACATAACTCCTGACCTGGAGATTTAAAAGAAATTAAAAAAAAAAAGAAAGAAAAAGGCATCTGTTTAGTAAATTTTAATTTTTATATCATTTTATATAAATACATACTGTTAAACAAAAGTATGAGAAGCCATTGTTTGGGACAGAGCTCCTACACTAGGCTCTTACAGACTAGACCACACCAAAATGGAACACCCATGCTAAGTGCCACATAATCAAACTGCAACAGGAGATTCCAGTCTACCTGAGCCAGCGTAATAAGAAAGTCCTGTCTATTTTAATTCTTATTAAAAAAAAAAAAAGCAGCTGAAGTAACCTAACATTAACCAATTAGCTTTTATTCTATTTCTCTGTTTGTTTCCTTGCTTCCACCTTACAGAACCCACGGTTCTGCCATTGCCCGGTCAGAACTCTCATTCGATTTTGTAAACGGAGGTTGCTCCAATTCATGAAAAACAAATAGAAGCCAATTCGATTTAAAACTAAATTTGTTGTAATTTTGTCTTTTGACAACACATAAAAACACTGGGGAACACATTTTTCTCGATAATAGAACTGCAAAACTTTTTCTTCCTTTTTGCTACATTTGCTAAAATCATGATGCTTTATTTCTACTAAAAGAAAACAATTTTAAATACAATTTGCAGCAAAATGTAACAAGTCTATATATCATGGTCATTGTATCACTTGAGAATGTTGAAACTGTAAATGCTAAATAAGTAGGTGCCAAGATATCCACAGCATCTAAGATATAATGTAATTAAAAACAAGAAAAGTATTCACTTCTCTTCAGCCAGTCATCTACCCTCATTGAGTGCTTGTATGCAAAGCATCAGGGAAAATACTACAGTTTACTTTCTAGCTCAATTATTTTCCCTTTTATAAAATGCTTTGAATGTGATGTAAATATTGGGAGATAGTGCATGATCATAACTTAAGCTGAAGGGCATATACAAGCAGTAATTTTAATTATTATTTTCTAATGATGAATACACTTGCTCTCACCCCATAAAATATTTGGCCACAAACCGATGTGACTTCAGGGTAAGTTGATGTTCACTTCACTCTCACATGGATTTTATTA
The DNA here is from genome assembly GCA_004027715.1 of Plecturocebus donacophilus. Classification (NCBI taxonomy): domain Eukaryota; kingdom Metazoa; phylum Chordata; class Mammalia; order Primates; family Pitheciidae; genus Plecturocebus; species Plecturocebus donacophilus. The sequence goes on from PVKP010016650.1 coordinate 45,551, forward strand.
AGATTTATTAAGGTATCTTGTTAACTATACCTTCTCATTTATTGTGAGATTTTTTTTCTTTCATAAATCCGAAGTGAATTCAAATGAATAAAATAATGTAAATTAAAGAGCTTGGATGTTTAGTAAAACCTAAGGGAGATTATATTTATTGTGTGGCACAACGCTGAGTATAATGAAGACAAGACTTTCTCCCTAGTGCTCATTTTGTGTGTTAAATGCTTTAATCATTTTGAGCATAAGGGCTTTCCTTCATTATTATTGCAATGCTGGGAAGGTCTAAGGTTGTGTTTCTTATGCAATCAATGATAAGAGCAACCTACATTTAGAAAATAATTTGTACTCAAATGTTTCCAAAGCTCTTTGTATGCAATTTTTGGTTGCTCTTGCCTGTTTATTATAAGCTTCTTCCACCTGACAATTTAAATAAAGGTCACAGTTTTATGAACCCCACTCGCTGGCTGTATTACATTTTAAAATATCAGGACTCAGTGTGTAGGTTGGGATGAGGCTGGGAGGTTGGGAAAAGTATGCTTAAGCTGTAGTTTAATGTTGTATTTTTTGTTTTTATTCTTTCTTGTTCCAAAAAATATGAAGTTTTTTTCTTCAGTAAAGATTATTGTTTAAAGCATTTGAGTTCTTCATTTATTTCTTAAAATCCACTCTAACTTTGGGGACATAGTAGTTTTAAAAAGCCTGAAGGCATATTGAGTTTGGTTTAAATCCTAACTCAGTGATCTTGAGCAAGTTATTTCATACAGGTCTAGATTTTTCATGGCTAACAGAGGATCTGAATATCCACTTAACAGGGTTGTCATTTGGAATGAATGAGATGATGCATGGAAAGTTTCTGGTGTTTAATAAATGATAGTTTTTTTGAAAAGGTCAACAAAATAGACAGATGGCTAGCCAGATTAATAGAAAAGGGAGAAGAATCAAATAGATGCAATACAAAACGAAAAAGAGAATATCACCACTGATTCCACAGAAATACAAACCACCATCAGAGATTACTACAAACAACTCTATGCACATAAACCAGTAAACCTGGAAAAAATTGATAAATTCCTGGACACTTGCACCCTTCCAAGCTTAAACCAGGAAGCTGAAACCTTGAACAGACCAATAACAAGGGCTGAAGTTGAGGCAGCAACTAATAGCCTACCAACCAAAAAAACTCCAGGTCCAGACGGGTTCACAGCTGAATTCTACCAGATGTACAAAGAGGAGCTGGTACCATTTGTTCTGAAACTATTCCAAACAATACAAAAAGAGGGAATTCTTCCCAAATCATTTTATGAGACCAACATCATCCTGATACCAAAACACAATAGAGACTCAACAAAAAAAGAAAACTTTAGGCCAATATCCATGATGAACATCAATGCAAAAATCTTCAATAAAATACTGGCAAACTGATTGCAACAGCACATCAAAAAGCTTATCCATCATGGTTAAGTAGTCTTCATCCCAGGGATGCAAGGCGGGTTCAACATACACAAGTCTATAAACATAATCCACCACATAAACAGAACCAAAGACAAAAACCACATGATTATCTCAGTAGATGCAGAGAAGGCCTTCGACAAAATTCAACAGTCCTTTGTGCTAAAACTCTCAATAAACTAGGTATCAATGGAATGTATCTCAAAATAATAAAAGCTATTTACAAAAAACCCACAGCCAATATCATAATGAACAGGCAAAAACTGGAAGCATTCCCTCTGAAATCTGGTACTAGACAAGGATGCCCTCTCTCACCACTCCTATTCAATACAGTATTGGAAGTTCTAGCCAGAGCAATTAGGCAAGAAAAAAAAAGTATATTCAATTAGGAAATGAGGAAGTCAAACTGTCTCTATTTGCAGATGACATGATTGTATATTTAGAAGACCCTAACATCTCAGCCCAATATCTCCTTAAACTGATAAGCACCTTTAGCAAAGTCTCAGGATACAAAGTCAATGTGCAGAAATCACAAGCATTTCTACACACCAAAAACAGACTTAAAGAGAGCCAAATCAAAAGTGAATTCCCATTCATAATTGCTACAAAGAGAATAAAATACCTAGGAATACAACTAATAAAGGATGTAAAGGAGCTCTTCAAGGAGAACTACAAACCACTGCTCAAGGAAATAAGAGAGGACATAAATGGAAAAACATTCCATGCTTCTGGTTA